>LKNJ01001682.1:78001-83081 GCA_002120245.1 Maccullochella peelii
GTTATGTGCTTGGTAGATTTGTCACTGTTATAGAGGACTAGTGACAGACAGACAGACAGACAGACAGACAGGTTTCATGTTGCACAGCAGCAGTTCAGTCTCACCTCCAGCAGAGTCAGCCCAGTTCACAGATGGACTACGGGACTACAGCACTACAGCTAGTAAGACTGGATTTGTTCTGGACCTGGTCTAACGTGGACCAGGTTTAGTCAGCAGCAGGAACGTGGACTAGACTCGGACGTGTTTTTCTCTGGAACAGAAGATGAGGAGGGAAGAATTGTGTTTCTTTTCTGGAAACTGAACTGGATTGCCACTCTGCTCTGGTGTCTGTTGGTGTTTAAACTGGACTATCTGCCATCAGCTGAGCCAGAGCCATTCTGAGCCGAGCCGGACCAAAGCTGAACATCTGAAGAAACAGGTTTTTATTACACGTAGTATTTAATATATATATTTAGATCTCTATCTATCTATCTATCTATCTATCAGCATAATACTGATGCTGCACATTATGTTAATGTATAAGCTCACTAATGATTTAACTAATTGATGGTTATACAAAAAGATACTTACCACAGAAGTTTGACGAAAACACACTGAGAAGTCCTGATACAGAGACGAGACTAAGAGTCTACAGCCATGCTAGCAGCATGCTAACATGCTAATGTTTAGCAGGTATAATGTTTACCGTGTTCACCATCTTAGTTTAGCGTGCTAACATTTGCTAATAAGGACTAAACACAAAGTGCAGCTGAGGCTGATGGGAATGTAATTAGTTCTGCAGGTATTTGGTCTTAAAACAAAGTATTGGACAAATTAACATGTTGACCTGATGGTGGCGCTAGATGAAAAGTCAGAGGATCACCAGAGTTATTAAAGTTCATCCTGAGGGGAACATGAATGTCATGGCAATCCATACAATAGTTGTCATGGCATTTTCCTCAAAACCATATATCACAAACCACATGGTGGCACTAGAGGAAAAGTCGGAGGGTCACCAAAGACATTAGGATTCATCCTCTGGGGACCATGAATGTCTGCACACAATTTCATGACAGTTAATCCAATACTGTACTTTGGTTTGTGACACCTGCAGAACCAAAGTATTGGACAAATTAAAATCTTGACCTGCAGGTGGCGCTAAATGAAAAGTCAGAGGATCACCAAAGACATTAGGATTCATCCTCTGGGGGACCATGAATATTTTATGGCAATCCATCCAATAGTTGTTGAGATATTTCAGTCAGATGTCACAAAGTCTAAACAATCTTTTTGTTTTTATTTCACTGATCTTTTTGAGTTGATTGGGTTTCAAAGTTTCGGAGCAACAACCTCAATGGAACAGTCTCTTTCAGTTTTAAGCCTGGAACGAGGAATAACCAAAAACCCATGATCAGAAAACCCCCACAGACCTGCTGTGCAGTTGGGTGCTTGACCACGCAGGGCTCTAAAAGCGATCACCAGCAGGTTCTTGGATTTCATTCTGAGTTTGATCGGGAGCCAGAAAAGAAATAAAGATCAATGTCACATGAGAACTTTTAGAGGACCTGATTAAAAGCTTTACAGCAGCGTTCAATGCCAGTTGTAAGCGATCCAGGGATGTCTGGTGAAAAGAGAACCTACAAACACTTCACATGCTGATCAATACTGACACCTAGATTTATAGATTTATATTTAGCAGATAAATCAGGACAAGGCTGACTGTGGCACAAATAAGAACATAAAAAATAAGATTGGCAAAATTCTACATTTGTCTTTTTTGCCAGCAACACTTTGACAAGCGAATGTTAGCATGCTAACACGCTAACCTAAGTTGGTGAACGTGGTGAACATTATACCTACTATACATTAGCTGTTAGCATTTAGCTCAAAGCACCACTGTGCATAAGTTCAGCCTCACAGAGCTGCATGGCTGCAGACTCTTGCATCGTTACTTACATATTATATCTACTATAAATATCATCTAACCACCTTTCATTTATCTTTCAGGTTCACTCGAGCCCGGTCCAGTTCAGTCTAGTCCAGTCCAGTTCAGTATAGTTCATTCCAGTCTGCTCTAGTCATGCAGTCCCTGACTGAGGAGATCCACAGTTTCTCTCGGACACGGCTGAGGAAGCAGTGCACCCGCGTGACATCGCTGAGCGGCCGTCGCATCATTGAGACCTGGAAGGGTTCTACGATCACTGTGGTGGAAGACCTCGCCCCCCCAGAGAGGATGCTGGGATATGTCCCTGACACTTCCTGGGACCTGCAGGTCGGCACTGTCAAGCCCTACCTGCTGCTGGGTGAGTGAACGTGACACATAATGAGGCAGTTTGAGGGCCGGTTCGGAGCCGGTGCCTAACCTCGAACCAGTTCTTTGCATTTTGACAGCCAAAGAACCTGCTCTCGGCCAGGAAAACTGGTTCCACAGCGGCACTAACACTTTGCTGGTCTAGAACCAAGAACCTCTTACGTCAGGGTCTGGGGGCGGGATCATCATGACCAATACAGTGACGTAATAATGTGGCTCGATAGTGGCTCTCTAGTTTGTGGAAAAGCAAACCAGTTCTTACAAGGTTTGCAAATTCAATCAACTCCGAACCGGCACTAGCACCAGCCCAGAAATAGCTCTAGGTTTGTGTTGGTGGTAAAGGGGGTAACAGTAAACCACTGTCAACCAATGTTTGCCACCAGTAGAGTTGTGTCACTAGGCAACATGCATGAATATCCACACCAAAATGCTAAAATATAAGAATGCAGTGTTTTACACAGGTGCCACTGCAATAATGGTGGCTTGTCTACTTCCACCTACAACCCGGAGTCGCCCCCTCCCCCTGTCCTGGAAGCCACCTTAAGTCCACCAACACAGATAACCGCCAGCTCAGAGTCGAGGGTAACATGAGCCCCGACGTGGGGCAGGACCAGGGGAGACGTGACCCATCAGGGCTCACTGGTTCACAGGTGGACCATAAATGACCCTGTGACCTGCAGTGCATGCACACAGCGGGGAAAACCTGCTCAGGTTAACTTTGTGGTTCAGCACCCTGGACAGCGTGTCGAGTACTTTTTACTCCACTATTTATCTGACAGCTTTAGTTACTTTGCAGGTTTAGATTATTAATACTAAATATAATCAACTAATACATTATGATACATTATTATAGGTTAAGCTACCCAGCAGTGTATAAAGTAATAAAGTAAATTAGCCCCATCTTTACCAGCTGCAACATTAAAGTGATGAACACATTGATGCGTCACTAATTATAATGCGGTAATATAATATAATATATAGCATTCAGAAAAGGGCCATTCTGCATAATGAGTACTTTTACTTTTGGTACTTTAAGTATATTTTGATTCTAATACTTTTGTACTCAAAGTAAGCGTATTTTTACACTTTTTCCACCACTGTAACTAACTACAGTAATACACTGTGTGTGTGTGTGTGTGTGTGTGTGTGTGTGTGTGTGTGCAGGTTCTCAGGATGCTGCACATGACTTTGGCACTCTGAGAAAACACAAGGTGAGCTTCTTTTCTTCCTCCTACAGTCTCAGACACACGAATGCTGAATTGATTAATTAGTTCATTGAACAGGGAGCAAACAGATAAACAGTGTTACCTGATGATATCTAGCTAAAGCTAATGCTAAAGCTAATGCTAAAGCTAATTTTCAGCCCCAGGTTTAGATGTTAATCTATATTGAAACAGCCAAACAAATACGTGGATAAATCAGGATGAATCATCAGGACAGAGACAACAGACTGTGTACACGTGTACATGTATGTGTCTATGTGTGTATGTATTGGCACACTGTATAGTTGTGATATGTGTGATATGTGTGTGCGTGTGTGTGTATACCAATCAATCAATATTTATTTGTATAGCACCTTTCATACAGGTAAGCGCAGCTCAAAATTCTTCACAGATGAGATAAAAAGACAGAAACAAGTAAGAAGAACATAAAAACAACAGCAACCAAAAAACAATATAAGAATTTGAGTCCAGTGCACACAAAACAACAACAACAACAACAAACTTCTGTAAAGTCTGTAAATAAAAGGGAGTGAAATAAATCCTATAAAGGCACTGCTAGTACTGCCTGTATGTTACTGTTACTGTCATGTGATTCCTGTTCGTGATTTTGATTTTATGGGAGTGAAGATAAAGTCGTCTCCTCCACCTCCTCCTCCTCCTCCTCCTCCTCCTCAGGTGTCTCACATCCTGAATGTGGCCTTCGGGGTGGAGAATGTGTTTCCTGACCTGTTCATCTATAAGACCGTCAGTATTCTGGATCATCCCGACGCTGATCTGCTGCTTCACATCCAGGGCTGCTGCGACTTCATCCAGCAGGCTCGCAGTGAGGTAACACAGCACTGCGGATCAATGAAGCAATTAATTATATGGCCCATAAAGTCGATAAAATGTCTCAAAAAAAAAAAAAAAAAAAGGTAAGGCAGCTTTATTTCTGCAGCACATTTCAAACACAGAGGCAGTTCAGAGTGCCATTAGAATGACAGTTAAAACAATAACAAGAATAAAATCAATTAAGATAGAATAAAATTACATTTTTAAATGAAATAAAATACAATTAAAGTGCAGTAATAAGTTGTACGTTGTCCCAAATACAAGAAAGGAAATAAAAGTGATGCTCATTCAGTCTGATCGACAGTCTTAAAGCCCAAAGAGTGACATGAAACAAAGATATGAAACAGAGGAAAGCTGCAGATCCTCACGTTTGAGAAGCTACAGATGTTTGGAGTTTTTCCTGGAAAGACTGTTGAAACCATTAATCACTTATCAAACACTATTTCAGCTCTGCTGTTAATGTAAATCAATCTGCAGAGCCTGAATCCTCTTCAAACATCCTGTCTGCAAACACAGCGAGGGGAGGGCTCACTCTGCAGAAAAATCCTGCAACTCATCCCGTCTCCGTTTCTGAAAACGTTCCCATCACCATCTCCTCTCCTCTCTTGTTTCCTCCTCTCCATGTTTCCTCTCCTCTCGTTTCCTCCTCTCCATGTTTCCTCTCCTCTCGTTTCCTCCTCTCCATGTTTCCTCTCCTCTCCTCTCATTTCCTCCTCTCCATGTTTCCTCTCCTCTC
>LKNJ01001683.1:0-70000 GCA_002120245.1 Maccullochella peelii
TTGAAGGACTTTCTGATGCTTGGAGGCAGACAGTTCAAAACCTGTATGTCCTATGGCTTAAATAGTTACATGATGTGAACCAGGACAAGTTTCTCTACGTTCTGAGGTGAAATTATGTATGAAGACTGAAAAATGTGGAAACGAGAGCAAGTTCAACAGAAACTTTCAAGATGATTTTACAGCTTCCTTCCACTCTAGGCGATGATGTCACCCACTCTAGCTTTAAACATTCCGCCCCACACACACCCATTATAAACTCAGAAAAGGGCTGAAAAAAGCATAAAACTAAAACTGTGATTTATCAAAAACTGTTGAACAAAAAAAAAGTTGAATACAAGTCTAATAGCTGAACATCTTGTGACCTGTTTAAAGTTTAAATAGAGTTTAAGTAGCTAAAAGTATGCGGAAGCAGAAGCATTTCAAAGTAGACCAAGTTAAAGAGGGTTCTCCATTGACTTACATTGTAATTTTTTTTGAAAAAAGCTTAATATTTTAAAAAGTATAAAATGTATTAAAAAGTTAAATACAAGCACACATGTCCTGAAAGAGCTGAACATTTTGATAGTTGAATGGTTTCTGTAGCTGAAAGTATGCTGAAGGAGTAGTCGACCGAAAAACGTACGGAAGAATAATAATAAACCTTAGAAGAACAATTAGTGTGAATGCTGAATCAGCATTCACACTAATAATAAGTACGGATAGAGTACATGTCAGGGGGACCATATAAGTTGTGGACTTTTGTGTGGTCATTGCGCTTTTATTTTGAAATATTCACACAGGAAGTGTGACTGTTGCTGCTAACGGAAGACAAGAAGCTGCCTGCTGCAAAGCACAACAACTTTTCTTTCAAAAAAGGCTTTGCATGTCCACAGTGAGCGAGTGAGTGACTATTTAGTCGAATTTATCAAAAACGGAGATCAGGTCTATTGTAGCTCGTTAGAAATCAACCTCGTCTCGATGCAGAGGGCTTGTTTGTGCAATAAATCTTGTCAGTAAGGGTGTCATCTACCAGCGAAGCTAACGGTGACGTTAGCTAACGTTATGTTTGTATAGCTAGTCACGCTGGCTAAAAGGTTGATGGCCGTTAGGTCTGTCCGAAGCTTTTAAACAGCAACGTTCACTTACAGCAGCAGTTTAGTTTTAGTTTAGGTGGCTGGCGCAGTTAGGAAGGCCCGTCTGCTTTACTCACACGAGCAGACATGAGCAAATAGCAGAAACCAACTGACCGCAGCAAGAAAAGTGGCTTGTACGGTACTTGCTAGCAAGTTTATATATAACATAATATAACAAAACTGGTATATAAGCAACTTGGTTGGGCATCTTTCCCCAAGTATCTTATCTGCCAGTACGTGCCCTTAGAATTTCCTTGATATGCTTATGACTGTGCGCAAATTCTTTTCGTTCCGTGTTCCCCCCAGATTTCTCTCCGATTAGGCAGGGCAGTGATACCATGTGGAAGTCACATGAACGACGAGGATGAGGCATAAACAGCAAGGGGGCAGCTTGAGGAGAGAGCCGCTGCACACTGTCTTGCCATAGGGAGGGGTTTTGCTGCTTGTAAAGGCCCTGCACAAGCAGCCCCCTGTGTCCCCCTCTCCTGAACATATGCAATGAACAGCACTACTCAGCCCCCTGCCATCATAGATGGGGATGTGGCAGTCGGCTATGTGTTAGTGCCATTTCTCCTCATCACGATCTTTGGAATAGCTGCAGCTGTGGTAAGTGGCTAGTTGGGTTGGTTGTCACAGGACGCCCTACACAAAGTTGACTTGCTGTAAAAGATATAGTGTCCACAAGCTGTCATATCTGGGAACCATTTAACTTACAGCAAATTTAAAAGGCACTGTGATAAGTCAGAATTGAAATACCTACTTATATACAGTATATGTAATACTCTTGATTTGATCTGTTTCAGGTCATGTATATTCGTAAGAAAAGGAGGTAAGACTTTTAATCTGCGTATATTGATTTCATGGCACAGTGCTTTTGTGATAAACTTGATTGCTTCACTTCTGTGTCTCAGTTTGATTCATTAAATCAGTATTTTATTTCTTCTAATTTTGTCTTTCAGAATTGACAGACTTCGTCATCAGCTGTTACCAGTTTACACATATGATCCTTCAGAGGAACTTAATGAAGCTGAACAAGAAATGTTGTGGAGAGAAGAGGACACAAGGGTATGATGCACCGTTGGCTTTCAAACTTTTACGTGCAAGTGGGACACGTTATAATGCTACCATAAAGAAGTTATGTGTTCTTTCTAAATGTAAAGGGTTGGATTAAGCATGCCACAGTTTAATCCAACTCACCACATTTCATCCACAAAAGACATGTCTACTGTTGCCTTGTTTTCTCAGTGTATTGTGGTTGAGCTTGCTAGCACCATTCACTCTAACCAATTGAGGAACCACTGTGCTGTTAGTCACTTCCTCCTTCACATAGAAACGTGCAATAAGTCAAGTAGAAAGTATAGTAGTAGTAGTAGTATAGTAGGAAGGTTGCAGCACTTGTTTTTATTTGCAAGCCTCAAATCCCTCACAATAGCAGTCACTGGCTGGTTTTGGTTTCTCTTAAGTGATCAATTATTTTATAAACATGACTGACACTTTTCTTTTTATACACAAAATTTGGCTTTTCAGACATTTCTTGGAATCAGTGTTTATGTTTAGTTTAATGTAGTTTCAAAAAACAAATCTATTTTAGTGTGTACATGTGGCTGTCGTGTTATATGAAGGTTAAATCAAAAATGTCTTACCAGCCTCTGAAGCTCCTCTGATGCTCCTCTGATAGTCCTGGTGGTACAGATACTCTAGTTTTGAAATACCTGAGATATGAATAGATGGTTGTGGCTAGAATAATGCTATATAAATTAAATTATTGGCCTGGTTGAGTCCAGTCAAAAATTGTGCACTGAGCCATGAGGAACACTAGGTGGCATTATTTACCACAGGGCAAAGTTGCTCATTAAGTTTTACTCCACAGTTGTGAAAATGTGAAATGGGAAGAACAAAGCCATCATATCAAGTCCTGTATTAGTTTAAGAGGCTATTAATGTGTCTGTAAAGGGTCAGTTCACCCAAATCACATCATCATCATTTTGTCACTTACTACTAGATAGTTTTGGTTTTATCTGCTGGAGTCTTGTGATATTTGTCCCTGAGATGTCTGCCGCTAATCAAATACAGAGAAAGTTAATTGAATTTCTTTAGTGGTGCCTAAAAAAACAAAAATAAAAAAGCAACATGTCTTTCCAGAAACAGTGTCCCTATTACTGAGGATAATGTAGTTCCAATTATGGATATTATTCACATTGAGGTCTGCAGATTATACTCAGTTACCAGGACACTGTTTATGGAAAGACATGCTGCTTTTAATTTTTTAAATCTTACAATCTCAAAATATGAAATCGAAACCATCAGTGTGGCTTAATACCACTGGGGGTGAGAGAGAGAACCTTGTTTTGGTGTGTGATGTGGATGAACTGAGCCTTTATCATAGTCACAACAGTTTTACATATCCTCATTGGAAACAATATTGTACTCAAGTTGTGCCTTTAATCATTGCTGCGCTAAACTAAACTGTGCTTGCTCTTTGTATTTTATGTCCTCAGGTTGTGCAAGGTTGGGCCAGGAGTTATCAACAGCGGCGCCCTCTTCTGACCAAAGATGTCAATGCATGATGGTAGTAAACCACGGCATAGAACATTTTCAGTGTGGAGACAGCCTTCAGCCACAGAGATCGGCCATTTTTGGAAGTCATGCCTTTCTTTCTTTGCTACCGTTTGCCGTTATCGTCGAGCACATCAGCAACAGTCAGCTTTTTTGTTTTTCCTGTTTTATGTACAGACAAGAGTGACTGTTCATTTGTGTGGTTCTGATGCCAATCCTGTGTGACCAACACACGCAGTAACTTATTTATTTGAAATTATTTATTCAGACTTTTTACTGTGGTATTCAGTGACACGACTCAAAGAAATCTATCGGAATCTAAATCTAAAGGTTCTTGTAGGTTTACTCTGTTGTTTACAGGCATAATGTTGTGGGCGACATGTGGCAAACAGTAATGTTCCTGTGGGTTGCAGAAGCAATTTGTAGTGACTATAATTTGGGGGATGTGTTCACAGTGTGGTAAGAGTAGAACTGTTCTGCACTAGTTAGAAATCATCACTCCTGCTGCGAGAGGGTTTGTAGTCACTGTCTTGATAGGTTGTTGTGTAGAGGTTGTTTACAGTGCATTAAAAACAAATATGGCTTCTATGATGAAATACTGTTCCACAGTTACACTTGTTGACATGAAACACCGCAATATAACTTTTTAAAAGAGGTTTGAATTCAAAGTTTATTGAGATAGCTGATAAAATTAGGTTGGGCTTGTTACATTTTATTTCAGTTTCATTTCAAGTCAAAAGATGAAACACACCCTATTTGGTTTTAATTTCCATTCAGAATTTAACTAGCTGCCCCACGATCTGGAACTTGTTGCGGTTTCGCCCAAATCCTATGATTCTTATCAATGGAATGAAAAGCCAGATATGGAAGTAAATAACACCAACCTCCTCTCATCCCCAAAGTGAGTTGTGACTAGTGCCCCAAATATGTCCTGTCTACAAGGCATGGCACCAGCACAGATTTACCTCCAGCTCAAGAGTCTGTTCAGATGAATGCCATAGGTCTGACTGTATCAAGCTCTCAGGAAACATCACTTTAACATTTCCTGGTCTTTATTTGCCTTGCATTTGTGAATGTAAACTAAATACAGTGGAACTGTTTCAAGCTGTTCTGGAAGGGGAACATGCATTGTAGTGGTTGAGAATATAAATGTCTTGGGACAGATAATGTCTAACCTCGATGTCATCAGGTATGACATCTAAAAAGGTGCTTCAGAATAAGGATGAGCTTTTATATGTAAGTTTTCATTTCTGGACCTGAAAAACATCTTTGACCCAGAACATTTCTATGCATTGTCTAGAGACTTATTTTCTTTTGCATGAACTACTGATGAAATAGGGTACTCACAATTTAAACTGTACAAATATCCAATCATTTTACTTGATTTGCCTGGTAAACATTTCATGGAAGGCTCCGATTTCAGGTTGCACGTGAGAAGTCAAAGAACTGATGTAAATGTGAATTTGGCTACACTGTTATGAAGTTTCACCTTTAAGACTGTTGCACTGGCTTGTTGCTTTGAGAGAGAATTGATACGTTGGTTTAAACATTTGACATGTAAATAAAATAATATACATTTCTTTTGTGCTGTAATTCTCATTTGCAGCTTAATTAGCCTGCTAATCCATATGCTGTACAGCGCACATCACGTGCGTTTTGTTGAGACGTTGGCTGGAAAAACTTGAAACAATATGGATACATCCATTTTTAAAATAATGACAGAAAAATGACAAAGAAAATTCTCTTTATTGACCATTTCTGATACAAATTGTTGTAGGGCACCATAGAAATATAGACATTGTACATTTATATACGGTGTACATTAAAAAGAATGATCCCATCCTGTTGAGTTTACAGTATATAAATGAACGGATGCAAGATGTTGGTATGTAGACTGACACTGATAGTCAAGAGTAGTGGGAGGATGTTGAAAAAGACATGAAATGACCATTGTATGAGTATGGCGAGGGGTGGCTGTGTGCGGTAGTGCCAAACACACTGTGGCCAACAGAACAGTTAAGTGGAAAGAGCGCCCAGTCTATCACAAACAAACATTTGTCCATGAAATGTATATATGATATTTCAGTGCACCAGAAGAATTCTTTCTAAAAAAAAAATAAAAAAAAATAAAATAAAATAAAGATAAAAACACACTTGCTAATCTACCACAGTCAGCGAACACAGTTGTCAAGCTGACAGGTCTCCCTGACTTGCTTCACACATTTAAAAACAACCTGTCTGTAAGCTCCGGTTAACGAGCCAAGACGTGCTGCGTATGCACACACAATCACAAACTTGATATCTTAGATACCTCATTACAGTCAGGTTTTAAAAAAAATAAAACAAACTTTGTAATAACGACATCTTCCCAACTCATGCCAGAGGTTACATTTAAAACAACAGAAAACCAGTTAAATGCAATTATATGGTAAAGTAAGCCGTTGAGTGAGGTATGAAATTCCAGGCCTTGTATCGCCTGTTTGCAGTTTTCCGGGTTTCGTAACTGAGGTTGTAGCAGCTTAGGTGTGTGGAAAAACCCAGTTAAGTGGACTGTGACTGCGGGTTCCCTGACACTTAGAAATACACAAACATCTTTTTTTCCTGTAGCAGACAGCATACAACACACATCTTCAAAAAAAGACTAAGAAAGTATATTACTGTACTAAGTGATGACAGAAGGACCGAGCAAGGTGAAGCAGTGAGAGCTAGATGGAATGGAAAAAAAACAAAACAAAACAAAAAAATAACGTACAGCCCTGTTGGATAGTAGTGCCACCAACTATCCTCGGTTACAATCAAACTCCTTGTTTGACCAATTGCAATTTGCCTTACGAGTGATTGAGTGAGCGCTTGGAAACTGAGGACCATGTGAAGACAAAGGCGCCAATGTAACGGCATTTGTAAAAGCTCCCTGAAGAAACGACACTGATGCTCTCGGCCTAGAACTCTGCCAACCCTATCCTTAAAAACACACATTATACCAAAGAGATTTGAGTTTTATTATAACATGAAAAGCAGCACACTCATGTTTTCTTTAAATGGTATGTAACCCGAAGGAACAAAAACAGTAAGTCTGATCAGACTATTCTGATTACTAACGATACACTTTACATATCCCCACTACACGCTGAGGACCGCGAAGGAAGTCTGAGAAGCGGAACTAAATCAAAACTGTCCTACAGGAAGGGGTAAAGGTGGTAAAGATGACTCTGCTCTACTGGTGAGAAAGTGGGGGTGAAGTCAGTTACGCAGGTCAGAAATGGAAAAAAACACTTCTACCATCAGTTACCTATTCTCATCCTAAACGCTGAAGCTCAACTCCATCTATAATACGATGCAAATGATAGGTTAACCACTTCACACAAACAAACAAAAAAGCAAGTATAGGTAAAATTCACCTTTGTCCAGTACAAAACATGGAGAAAAATCTATATGCCCTACCATCTCAGATGCGGGTACAACAAATAAGTAACATTAAGCAGAGAAAATGTCCTACAAACCCTCCTTAGGGGAAAAAGAAACGGAAACGTCCAGGCTCCTTGGAGCACACTTTTGTCCAGTATAAAAGACTTGTGATACCATTACATGTAGAGAAAAGGGCTGTTACCTTTCATGTAATTCTTAGATCTATGCTTGAGCAAGGTCCATCGTTCTATCCAGTGCTGTTGCATGATATTTGTACTGTGTTAACCCTCCTTTTGGCAAAGAGGGCTTTGTCGTGAACAGTGGTCATGTGGTGGCACTGGTGTTGGAGATACAGCCCAGTTCTGGTTAACAGTAAGTCAGTATGTTGAGTGAGGTAGCATGGGTTGTGAATTACTGGTCCTCCTCTTCTTCTTCCTCCTCAGATGATTCCTGGGACGCCTTTTCTTCCTTCTCCTGTGACAGGAGAAAAAAAAAAAAAAAGTACAGTCAGGGCTCAACTACACCCACAAGGAAAATGCCTCTCAAGTGCCATCAATGCTCAGCAACAATAGCCGCCTGTGATTCATGTCTCAACGTGACTGTTTTTACTTTTCATAGCCCCAAGAACCAACATTAAAAAACAAATGTTATTATACATTTCTTTGATAAACCACTGTGGCATGAAGAACTCCCAGGGGAAGGGTGAGCCATCGGTAGTGAAAAGTGATTCATAAGAGTGGTGAGTCACTATGAGGCATCCTGCTCTTGCTCCCTTGCCTTTCCTCCTCACACTCACTACAGCCCAAGATGTTCATTCATAAAAATGAGACGGATAGTTGGAGGGTAACTTTGGGTCATTCCTTTCTGTGACTAATTCAAGCCAGACTTCTTTCAGAGTACGCCCTAACCACTCATGCACATGACAGAATGTTACTACAAGACCGCAATTTCTTCCTAGATTAAACATGCTTTTTTGACCTGCCGACCGTAGTCTGGCAACTCACTTTGCAGTCACAAAAAAGAAAAACCCGTGCCATTGGTTACACATTTGGATCAAGAACACCTTAATGAGAGAATTCAGATTTGCCTTTAAAAACACGACCAGGTAGAGAACCCTTATGCGACCTGCTCTATATGCAAACGAGAACCAAAATAGCTGTGATGAGTTTAAATAAATAAATAAATAAATAAATAAATAAAAGACTCGTCTGAGAGGAAGGAGGCAGGCAGGGGAACTGGGAAAACGTAATTTCGCCCTGCAGACAGTCATACCAATCATAATTCAATTGGAAGAGGAGTGGTTTAAACAAATGTGAGCACTGATGTTACACTGGTTGTCCAGGGACTCTTACCTCCTTCTTAGGTCTTCCCCTGCGTTTTCCCCCTGCAGATGGGGCTGCTGTTGCCTTCTGTGAAAGAAAACAGCACATGGTTAAAAAGAGCTATGGGCGGGGTACGGCGATGCATTTTGTTGGGATCTTCATGCTCACCTAAAGCAAAGACTTTTTGGGGGATCGGTGCAAAAAAACCCAAAACAAAACAAAAAAACGTGGTATAAACAATCCATATCTCCAGAGCTCTGCCTCTGGCTGCCTGCAGATGGCAGTGCTACCTCTGTAATGAGACAGATGGAAAGGGGGCATTGGGTTCATTGGCTATTATCTGGAAGGCCGACAGGAACTGCACACAGGGCACTCCAGTTCGCTGGCCACCTGGTCTGAGGCTCAGAGACAGCTGGTGGAACTGAGCGGAGACACAAACCCTCTGCAGCTTGGCCCTCGCTGCTAAACCTATATCATACATGTATGTGGGTTTTACCCTCCCTCTCTCGCTCTCTCCCTTTCCCATACATAGCAGCGAAGACAGAGCGCACGGGGGAGCTGGAGGGTTGGGGCGAGGGAGAAAATCAGTTGTTGCTATGGAGACGACAGACAGAGAAGAACTAGGGCTGTGTGCTGGGAGGGGGTGGAGGGGTGCTTAGTGTCAGCTTGGAAACAGTCTTGCGGCCTCTGCACCTGCACCACACTGTGACAAGCTGCAGGAAGCTGGAGGACAGGAAGTACAGACTGAGCATCACTCAAAAAAAAAAAAAAAAAAAAAAAAAAAAAAAAGTAAGGCAGTAAACCAAGGTCTTTACAATGGGAAACCCTAGCCAGGCTATTTCTGACACCAGGAGGGGAAGCAGCTAAATTGCAGCCAACTGATATATCACAAGTAACAGCAGGACGTCCTTTTAAGAGGATGAGGTTAGCTACCGTTAAAATGCCCATCAACCAAAAGGAATCGAGGGTTAGAAGACGGAAACGCTTGCGAGAGAAGATGGGACAACGGACGCCGTGAGCAGCTTCACACTTTCTTTCTTGGCATGGATGTCACTCCGGCTCAGGATGCATGTTAGCCGTTACTGAAATCATGACTTGACGCCTTGTAAAAAAACAAAACAAAAAATAACATGAACGTGGACAGCATTGACTTACTTTGCCCTTGCCGGCTGTCTTGTTTTTGCTGCCCTTCGGCCGTCCTCTGGGCCTCTTTGGAGTAGGGGACCCACTTGGTTCCTGACAAGACAATCAAAAGATAAAGTTAGCATACCACAAGGAAACATCTATATAATATTTTAGCCTTTACAATACACACTTCACTGTTTCTTTAGGGCACATTATATCATTAGGAGGATTGGGTCTTGGTCCAAACTAACACGGGCATGGACGTGCTTCTACATTCAAGACTCTCAGACGTGAGATTCAAGGACAGTGCGACTGACATGTACTTTAAAGACTGACAGGTGGTCTGAGCCACAGGTTGCCATGGTCTAACATGAAAACAAACTCACAACTAACCTGCTCATAAAAGACAAATACTGGTTGAAGGGAACTGAAGGGAAATATCAGGGCTAACATTTAGGGGATTACCATCAACGCCAAAATGAAAGGTAAACTCCGAATGCTTTGAGCTATCTTGTTCATGTGATAATTTGTGGTTGGGAGTTATGTCATGGCAGACACGACTCCTGTTGCATTTCTAGCATGTTTACAACCGCAGCTCATAGCAACCAAGCAATTCAATACTAAAACACGCCGCACTGAGTGACAGCTATATGAGCCATTCTGTGCTTCCACTCTGCCATGTCATCCATTACATGACGAGCAGAGGGTGGGTCGTGGGGGGGGGGTTAAAACCAGTTTAAAGGTGTTGGGTTACAGGTTGCTTACAAACCGGTGAGACACACAGGAAGTTTGTTGTAGACTTCTACGTTTACACCGATAAGGGGTGAGCGAATGGTCACAAGGGCTTGCTGCAGCCATATCTTGATTCAGTAGGCTTAGTAGAATAGCAGGGGCTTATCATGACATGGATATGCATGAGCACCTCACCTGCAATAACATCTACCTGAGCATCAACTGGAACAGATGTGGGATAAAGGCTTGTTTTGGTTCTGGTTTTTACACCTTAGAGTCCCCCCCTATTCTTGTTGTGCTTAAGGTTCGTGATATACTCTCATGGCATGCAGACATGATATATAATGACACCGTTTCCCAACAAATGTAAGAATAAACTGGCACTACTTACGTCAGAGGTTTTTACCTGGGGCTGCTTGCGGGGTCTCCCACGCCCCCTCTTCTCTGTTGCCTCCTTCTCTTTCGGTGAGACTGTCCCCTTGTCGCTCATGTTTGCTTAGCTTTTTTCAGACCTAGAGCATGAATAACACCGGTCAGGCTTGATGCAAGACAAGGCGTCGAGTTCATACACACACACACACACACACACACACACACACACACACGCGCGCAGCACAGAGAATACTAGGACAATTAAACTCACTGACCGCAAGAACAAACCACAAATGACCGGGCTAACAGCACAAAGGTAACGCGTTTAACTCAATTTAATCCGCATTTATTTCCAGGTCTATTTCGGTCTCATCTGCGCTCCGTTACACAGCCGACGGTGCCACACAAACAAGGGATTGACATCAAACCGGCTCGCATGATATAGCTGGGACTCCGTAGGCGGTCGGAGGCCGCACTTATCTGCAAAAGACTCCTGAACCAGGCGCCCACTTCCCGTACCAACCATGTTTAGAGGCCCGTTTGCTGTAGTTGTTGTGGCCAACACTCGGGCCGTGGAGAGATATCCACCCGACACACAAACACACAATGGCTGATGTGTGCTCGGTGGGATTTGCAGGCTAAACCCTGGCCTGCATGGACACTCGCGTTTTTTTAAAGCACAGAAAATGCAAGCGAGCGAGGTGGTTGGGTTCGTAGGCTATGCGGCGGCGAGAGCCCGGGCCAAGGCAACAAAAGACGGCTTGACATTTAAAGCATGCAGCCTCCTCTCGCCGGAGCTCCAGCTCTGTAGAAAAATGCATTTAAAAATCGGTTCTGGCTTATCGAGCATGCAAAGTTTCACTCGCTCACCGTCGCGTTTCTTGCACTCACCTCTAACGCTCGGCTGTAACCTCTGCTCTAAATTTAAGACGAAATGTTTCCTTTAAGCCTGGCTGGTTGTACCCGGTTAAAAGCCTTGCGCCGATCTATAGGCTACAGCTTTTATTCGTCAGACAACACACAGCCCGCCCCTTCCAAATCCTAGCTCATGCAGCTTTTAAAAACCCCTAAGTTATGAATTGGAAAGGGCGAGGATAGGTTTTTAAAAAAATAAATAAGTGATTTTTTTTACCAGCAGGTTGAGAAGTTTGTTCCTACGACGTCCTATAAATAGCACGTGCGTCTTGTCTCCTGCAGATAAGGGGGGAAAAAGGCGGCAGCCAGGAGCAGTTTTGGGGCAATTTAAAGAGCCGCCCTCATGGGAGCTGAAACACTGGAGGGCGGAGATATGATAAATGGGCCACCAACAGTACTAGGGGAGCCCCCCCCCCCCAAATCCTCCTCCTCCTCCTCCTCCTGGATCCTTTATATCCCACAACAGCACGTGTAAAAGTTGCAGAATATACTTTCAGCAATAGAAGAATGTATTATTATTCAAATGAACTGCATCTGACACATCTGACATTGTATGCATTAGCTCAACTCCAGGTCTACATACATACCACAGTCTCAGGTGGAAGAGGTATTCCGATCCTGTACTCAAGCAAAAGTAACAGTACCACAATGTAAAACTGCTCCACTGGTTAAGTAACAGTATGTAAGTCGGCAAAATGTACTTAAAGTATCAAAGGTTTGTGTACTTACTTCAGAAATGTGCCCATGTGAATGTCATACTTTATATTACATTATTATTTTATGTAACTAGGAGTTGTGGTGGAGCTAATTTTAATCTACTTCATATACAGCTGGGTAGTTTAATCTATCATATTTTATAAACTGATCATATGGTTTGTATCTACAATCTTAATTTGGAAAGTAATCACTAAATATGGCTGGCAGTGAAGTAGAATTATAAAGTAGCATGAAATGAAAAATACTCAAGTTTAAGTATCTGCTGCACAGTATTTGAGTAATGCACTTACTCAAATACTGTACAGCTTACATTCCACCAATCTTCTGTTGTTTCACAGTGTTTAGTGTGATTTCTGTACATACATATGACGAATATCGAAATTCATGCCAAGCTAGTAAGGAAGGTAAACACCAGTGTGCAAATAAAGCTGTAGGTAAAACAAGTCTAGGCATGGTTTTGAAAAGACTGCTGCAATTTCTTACTAAAGCAGAAGTTCTTTACTAGTATTTTATTTAAGTTATTTTAAAATATACTTGTGTACATTTTTTTAAAGTATCCATATATCTATAAAGCCATTATTGGGTAACAGCCACCTTATCTTTGTAATTTTATGCAACAAAAATGCGTAACCAGCTATGCTCTTTGCTCCCAGGACTCATTTTTATTAACAGTTCCCAAAGACTGTACGAAACAAGGTAAAATAGTTTTTACTGTATATATGCTACTCCCTCTGCCTGGAACTTCCTGCAGTTAGTTAGTTAGTTCAATTTAGTCGCTTTCTGTGAATTGAAATTATTGCTGCAGACACTGTGTGCTCCAGTGGTTCCCAACTTTTTTGTTTTGTATCCCCTTCAAATTTAGCAATGTCTACTAGTGGCCCATTGCAACGGTTGGATGTGTCTATGAGTCATAACCAAGTGAACCAAAAAGGGATTCTATTAGTATGTTTTAGAAGCCTAAAGAAGAAATATTTTCTGTAGAAAAAAAAGAGCAAAGATTAGACAAATATCCGTTTTTTTTCCCGGCTTTCCTGTGCTATAAATTGTCTCACGACCCTTTATACTTATCTTGTGACCCCTCTGTGGGGTCCCGACCCCCAGTTTTGGATCCAGTGTTTGAGAATCTCAATGTGTTAGTGTGATTATGTTATTGTTTTAGATCGGTCTTATTTATTCTTGTGTTAAGGTGCCATGTAGGCTGTTTCTAGGATGAAATCTTTTATGTGATTGTAGTAGAAAAGTCTATTCATGATTTTATAATCACAACTCTATCTAATTCTGTTTTGTGGCATATTTTGTGTTTTCTGTTCTATGTCATTTCACCGTTACTGCTTCCTGTCTTGGCCGTGACACTTGTGAAACAGATTTTTCATCTCATTGAGGCTTTCCAAGTTGAATAAAGGTTAAATGAAAAAAATCCTTTAAAGGGTACTCAGTGACAGTTACTGACATGTGAAAGTAGAACATTTTGTATGAAGTTTTAATGACTCTGAAAGGCTGAGAGGAGAGGGCAGTGTTCAGACAGTTTCAGGAAAACACTTAAATTACACAAAATAAGCAGCGCTAAAGCAAATCAAGATAACTCTTCTGTTTTTTGCTAATTGTTCACCTGAAATGGCTGTGCAGGTTGTTTAATATGTGATGCCTCTGGAGAGCAGGCAATAACACATAACGTGTAGTCTGTAATGGATGTGATTTCAGCTGTAATGGTACACATTATTTATTTCCACCCTTGGGTACGTATACCACAGGGCATAATTTATTCCTGATTATGGCTCTGGGTCAGTTAATAAGTATATAAGTAAAACAACTACCTTGTCTACTACTGCTGCCTCTTTCTTTCATATAGACATAGTTGCCCTTCATGTTGCACCCACTCTGTGTCACCATTTTGCATTTGAAATAGATAAACTTCTGATGTCTATTGCAGGGGTGTGGTGGATATAGAGGAGGCAAGGCGAGATGGTATAGACACTCTAATCAAACCACCTACAAGTACTTTGACAACATCAACAGTTTCAGATGTAAATGAACTGCCCATCTGGAGATGATGGGTCCTCTACTATACAATTGAAAACAGATACTGAGAATGTAGAGTGACCTGAAAGCGGTCGAAACAGTCCTTTTACCGTCATTGGTGTGTATTTCACCTCTCCATCTGCTTCGTTGGGACTTATCTCAAATAACTTGATGCAAACCAACATTAGATTATTTTGTCACCCCAAAACCGTTGTAATCTGCAGATAGATATCAGTACGTACACGATGAGAAGAGAGAAGAGTTTGGTGAAAAGGGGATTGGATAGGGCATGAATGGAGAGAGCACTTTTCTCAATGAGTCCAATGTTCTGCTCAGCATGTGCTTGCCTTGCATGCCACCCCCTTCCCTCCCCATTTCTCACTCTTTTCACTTCCTTCCTCCCTATCTTCCACAACTGCTTCAGCCCCATCCCCCACACCCTCACACATCTCTGCCATACCCAGCACCTCAGTATGTGGATGGAGACAGGGAAATAGGTCCACTCTCTCTCTGTGTGTGTGTGTGTGTGTGTGTGTGAGGAATGTTGTCCTTCTCAACCACTGGCACCACCTGGAGACCGATGAGGGGACTGGATGATGCAAAACAAATGTAAGCATTTTACATCTAGTTGGGAAGCAAAACAGTTGGTTAAAATTTAAAAATCAGTGCAGACACTGGAAACTGATAACGGAGCAGAGTGGGGTTTTATCCAGTCATAAATCAAGAGAATGGTCTTTAAATTCGACAGCACAATTTTGCAAATTCCCGTTAAAATGTTGTAATGCTCTCCTGGAGCAGTTCTCATCATTTTCTTTCATCGCTTAATTTTGATGATCCCCAACAAGCAAATGCTGCAAATAACTGAATATTATCACTGTACAGACAAAGGACATAGCCGTGTCAGCAATTTGAATACAAGACGCCTTTGTCCATGTCATTTTGGAGGACAGAAACATTTTACAGGATGGAACTGAACGTCCTAGAAAATGGTCGTCTTATCAAAAAGGTTAATCGGGTGAAAATCTTGGTAAAATAAAGTCAACTTTTTTTGGCACTTGAATTTTGAGGAATGTCATTTATTCTGAAAACATTTACATCATGCCTGTGGCACAAGAAAACCACGAAACAAAACCGGTGAGTCAGTTTGAATTGAAATGCTAATCAAATCTTACAGGAGACAAACACTTCCACATCAGACGCCGTCTTCAGAGCCGTCTCCTGACTCGTGAACTCTGCAGCAGCTCAGGGCAGACAGAATCCTATTAACCAGGGGGTGGGGGGGTCTTGGCCCACTTTGGCATGCTCACAACCTCCCCCACCTATGTTGCCCTGTCCTTTTTTCCCCCCTCCTCTTATATGCTCATCCGTCTTCCCCTCCAGCACGCTCTCTGTGTAAACCGCAAGAGTGCAAAACATCCTATTCCTGCCTGTGCCTGGGTTTCCCCCTGCTTCTGCTGCTGTTGGCCCTGGATGAGCCTGAACATGACTAACACACACATACACACACGCCACTCATATCCTCCCTCTAGTCCTCCAAAGAGGAGATGAAGGGGAGGGGGGGTGCAGGAGAGCGGGACGGGGAGAGAAAATCTGTCGGGAGGGGAGAGGAAAAGTGTGGGAGCAGTTGAAAGGCAAGGTGGGCGGGAATATGGGAATATGTATGTGGGTGTCTTTTATACTTCTTCAAGGGGGCGATGGAGGTTAGTGGGCGGGGGATGGGGCCCCGGCTGATTCAGTCCGCTCATGAGTAGTATGTGACTCACACAAACACAGGAAGTAGCGTGTGCTGCTTGTTTAGTGAACACAGCACTGTATTTATGTGATACTCCTATAAGCAGGGAATAATAGGAGTCCTTACACTACCTAATTTCACCTCCAAATGTCGGTCACTGAGTCAACGCTCCACTCTCCCTTTCAAATAGTTCCATATCCACATCCTGAGATTTTTGGACTGAGATCCAGCGGGTGCATCAGTCATACTGTGACTCAAGCTTGAGAAATTTCTAAGGGTGAAAACAGTGCCATATTTGAAACTTCCTTTGGCAGCCTTAACATGCCAACAGGTCTCTCTTTTTATGTTTTATCATCATTTTATTTATGTTATGTTATGTTTAGTTATGTTAGAATCAACAGCTCTGATAGAGTTTTCAAAAAATATATACTTCTGCTCAATTCCTTCTTCTAATTCATTCAGTCGTTTAAATGCAGTATCAACTGTGTATATTATTGTCAAGAATCAGGCATACAGCGGAGTCCTTACATTACAAAATATTAAAATTTTATTCTACTCATCCCTGAAGGCAAACTCTTGTTACTTAGTGCCTCCACAAGGAGCTCAGGGTCAGCTACAGTGCAGCGTTCCTCAATCTGATTATGTGATGACATATCTTTACTGCAACAGCTTTTGAAATATGTGATATATATGTTTTTAAATCTAGACCGTATACTACTCTGCTATATCTTGTTACTGTGTGTCATCAAAATAAATGTCCATTTTGTTTTAGAAGCTTCATGTCCTCAAATTGAACTATTTAGGTACCTGCCTTAAGTATCTGTAATCATGGTTAATGTAGGACAGTCTGCTCTCTTTAATAATAGGTGGCAGACACAGATTAGATTAGCAAAATAATACTGAGGCCAACACCATGTGACATCTTTGAGAAATAGCACCATCTTGTGGTGATTACTTGAACATGTACATGAACAGGACTTGTATGTTGAGTGAGAAAATACCCTTTCCTTTCCTTTAAAACATTTCTTACTGCTTATTTACAAGTCAGAGCAAAAAAACAAGTAGCACCTCTTCTCGTTCCGCCACCACCACCCACCGGATCGGATTTTCTCTGGAGATATGCATCTCTGGTGAAGTGTTGATATCCATACCCCTCCTCACGTCTCGGTGGTAAAACACACCTCAGCTCTGGTTGTCAAGGGTGTCCCCTGGCAGCCAAGCACACTGGGGATTATGTCCAGCAGAGGGTAGTCTTACCCTGGGAAAATCCGTTCAGCACTGAATCCTCACTTCAATCTGAGGTGTAGCAGGTTTGCTGTCAATGAGAAATAAAGACAATGCAGTAAACATGAATTGATAACGCAGTCATGTAGAAATCATTGTGGCAATGTGTTTCCAAGACAATCCATCCACTCAAAACAACTTATTAATAGCCCTAGGAATCTGCTGATTTCCAAAGATGTACAATTAAGGCTGTTCCAAGGGACACAGTTTTGCAGGTAGCCCCAATTTCCTCATTAATTCTCATGAAATATACTGCAGCGTGATTTAAAGCCTGCCCTCTAGAAATGACAATCAGAGGCAGCTGAATTAAGTTGCTGCTTAATTCAACTGAACCTCATCAGGTCTAAATCCAACTTAAGTAGAGAAAGCAAAGGAGCTCTGTCACTCTGACAGATGAGCGTGTGTTCGGAGCGGTTGGGAGGGGTAATAGATGAGAGTCACCTTGGTGACGGTGCATCTGGAGTTTTAGAATTCACGCTACCCCTCTCTGTCTTACCTGATTGATCAAAACGGAAGGGGGCCAGCCTGTCCATTTTGGGCGTGTCACATCCCCGCGCTGCAGTCCCCTGAGAAAGCGGCTGGCCTGGGCTGCATCTGTGCTAGTTACTTATAGAGGCGATCTGGGCTCAGTTTTATCACTGTTTTATATTTCCATGGGGAATGGAGAGCACATTCTCTCGGCAGAGTGCTGATGTGATGACCACAACAACAAATAAGAGCCAGGCTTCATAGTTGGGGATAAAAGGCTTACAAACTCCTTTACAAACCAGGTGCTAGGCTCAGCTGCAGAGCTGAGTCACTTCAACATTTGCCTTATTGATTGCATTTTGACTGGCATTCCCCTGTCAGGCAAATTGGAAAGAGGGCACTCCTGTCTCTCGACAGAGCAAACAGAATTTGTATGAACAAATGGCCAGACAGTGACATTTAGAATACAACAAGAATATCACCAAAAACATAAAGG
This sequence comes from Maccullochella peelii, assembly GCA_002120245.1. Lineage (NCBI taxonomy): Eukaryota > Metazoa > Chordata > Actinopteri > Centrarchiformes > Percichthyidae > Maccullochella > Maccullochella peelii. The sequence continues at coordinate 18,256 of LKNJ01001683.1, forward strand.
AAAGGTGTGTGTTCAGCTCACCTTGTTTTCTACACAATCTACACACTATAATTACATTTAAAGGGCTACTCCAGCGATTTAGTATTTCACTTCCATAAAGTTTGGGGAATCACAAGAGACAGCTTAAAAAATAATGGTCAAAATAAAAGCAGCAGAGAAATGTCGTAGTCTTTAGAAAGGGTCAAGCTCCAAAACCATTGATCCTATACTTCCCATAATGCAATTCATTAGCTAGCTCAGTAGTCTTTCACTGACGAAATCATCAGGGTTATTTATTTCAGACTTCAGAAAGCTATTCCTGAGCCACAGAAGACATTATACAACTGATTTTAAGAGGTTGAGTAGTACTCCTTGTGACGAGTAAACTGAATGTCATATGAAAATTGGTGGAGCGCCACTTTAAATACCTAATTTAAAAGTACCGATTTAGCATTGCACTCACATCACTGACACTGACGGACTGACGATGGACAGTTTTTTAAAAAAAGTATCAAAATTAATGGAGTAGAACCAGAGATATCGTCTTTAGTATTCCACACACTCTTCTGCCTTGTCTTCCTGCGTTACCCACAATACAATTTGACCACCAACATTTCAGTCAGAGATTCGGGTGTGTTATGCTATTAACGGCTAATGTAGCCGCGAGACACGAGCCTCAAGCGAGCAAGAGATGAGGAGCGGTCTACAGAGGTCTGGTAAGCTCGCTTCTTTCTAACTCCACACCCCCAGATTTATTCATTTTCAGATTGTAGTCTTCAGCATCAACCGATGCTGACTCAAGTAGCAATTTATCAGACTTCGTGTAGCTCCCTCTGGAGCCACAGAAGGCTTTTTACAACTTTTTTCAGATATGCAGTAGCACTCCCCAAGACTTGAAAACAGTCTTTGATGTGTAAAATCCTTGGAGGTCCTCATATGAGGCATTCATCTGGTAAATAACACATCGATCTCTTTGTCCTTTTTCAGTGTCTAGACATGTTAGAAATGAGGCACAGAGCAGCTTTAAGATAAGCAAATTGTACTTGGAGCCTGCAATCCAGCTGTTGTAAATGGGAAGTCCCATAGTGGTGTCTGGAGCAATATCAGTTGACAGATCCCCTCTCTGACACCAGGATGTCCGTCTCTGGTCTTGACCACATCACAGTGTTCGGTATCCTGTGTAAGCGGGTGTCAGATAGCTGCCTATTGATGAATGATTAGAGTTGCTGAAGATGGACTGTGGCGCTGCCACCCGCGGGGGTCTAGGTGAGACGGATGGGCCCATTTGTAATGCAGAGGGGGCCCCACAGCTGCATTAACTATTAAAGTGTGGTTATCTCAGGGTAATAGTACGCCAGCAGCACTGAAACAAACTACAGCAAGAAAAGGGGTAATCCTAATGTTGATGTATGGGCCCTGCTTCAGATTATGGGGTCCATTCTCCAATCTGACAGATTATCTGTGAAATGTCACACATGGTTGAACAGGGACATGAATTAAAAACACCACAGTCTAGCTTTAAAGTATTGTATGGTCAACATGTAGTTATCATCTATCTATTATATGAGTGATGCCTGAAATTATAGGAACAATAATTACACACGTAACTCTCATCCAAGGGATCTACACCTTTAAACTCTGAATTGGATTTAAAATGAGTTTGAGTGTTTAAACCTTAATGTAAAGTGTTATTGGCTATTGTGTTTGGTTTACTAAACGATTCAATTAAGACTCTTCACAGTTGGTTACTCCACCTGTAAAGGACGTCTTTGTCTTAACCACACACACACACACACACACACACACTTTACTCTGTGGGACCAAATAATCCTAACCTCAGATAAAACCGTGTAACAAAGCTTGGCGCAGTGGCTCGGCTTGCCAACAAGGCTGAAATGATATAGTTAGCACAGGTCTGCCTCACAGCACGGCCAGTAAATGAAACAAAGACCCATGAAGCAGGGAGGGCAGCAAATGTCTGATGGGCTTCACCTTTGGCTGGCTCTGCTGTTTGTTTTTACTTGCCAACAGGCACTGTGAGGAAGTTCACTTGTTAAACTTTCTACAGATGGCCATTATCTTTATCTGTTCTGCTCTTACCAGTATAAGGCTTGAATACGGAGAAAAGAGGGAAAATTGATTCCACTGTACCTTCCCTCCTCTCATTTTGTCACCCTGAAGCCCGTCTTGTAAATGTGCCCTCAGAGTCGATTGGCCTGAGGGATGGAGGAGCACAGGGAGTAGCTGGGCGCAGGAGTGAGCCATCCATCCTTGGTACCTGGGAGAGAGAGGGGGGGAGNGGAGGGGGAGGGGGAGGGGGGCGTGGGTGCAGGGCAGGCGTTCCACCTGCCTGCTGAATAAATCATCGCTTAGTCCATTCTGCAGCTGCAGTCCAATTAACCAAAGGGGACCCTGTGAATGCAGTTATGTGGTATGATTAATTACACGCTACTGACAATACACACCAAAGCTCACAATATCCCAAAGGGCAAAAATCGAGCACAGCTTTACTTTGCAGATTTTAGCTTCCTTTTGAAGTATTGTTCCCTTTGAATGTACAATGTTATTATAGGAGGTTTTTTTTTATTGTTTTTTTTTTTACCATTTTGCTGACATACAGCAACTAATTAAGTCTATATCCAATGCGTGGTCCACACTTGAAAGTCTCTCACACACCCACAAACAAGCAAACACATGCACACACATATTTCAGACATACATAAATCATGTGCAACAATTTCAAACTTCTTAACTTGTTGCAAAGCTAAATATTAAGCAACTCAATGAAATTATCAGCACAGAATATTTTCAGGTCTTAGATGCCAATTCGGCCTGTAATAGTAATCTAGGGTGCAATTATTAAACCCGTGACAAAGCTCTTAGTCCTACTACTCCAGCTCATTTAAATAGTGCCTTTAATTGAACATAAAAAGGCAGAGGGGAAGGTGGAAGGGAAAGGTTAATGGGTCTGACACAAAGGGCAGACAGCAGAGGAAGTCTAGCCTTAAGTGTCACATCCTGCTTTCATCACAGCCCATACAAGGAGCCAATTAGGCTTGGTCAGTAATTAAGTCAACTCCAGCTGCCGGGCTCTGGCCTTAGCTTTCTGGGGGATTAAAGCGCTCTCCAAGACAACAGCTGGTAATGACCTCCATCCTTCTATCAATGATATGCTCTCACTGACGTTTGACTGCTGCCACATCCAATAGAAAGGTCACAGAGGATGTAACAAATGAGAATGGAGGAAAGGAGAGACAAAGAAGTAATTGGAGGAGGGTCTGGTCAATGGGAGAAAAGACTGCCCAGCCACTGTTTAGTCTTCACCAGTCTCCATTCAAGATGTTGCAGCGTGGAAGATAACTATCCCTTTCTGTCTGTTTCACTACAACAACAGAAAGAAGTTGAACATGGACGTGACATTTCCAACCAACTTCAGTTTAAAGGTTACATTCAGTTTCACAGTTAAAACTTGTGCAAGGTCTCTGTGTAAGGTTTTCACTAAAGACATGCAGTGTTTGTATGTGCCTTTTTAATGGTTTGGAATAAGTTGGACTTTGTAATGATTTTCATTAGAACAACAGATATATAATATAGCTAAAGTGTGGTAAGTAAGCAACAACGAACAACCAGACAATTACACAGAAATTATACTTAATGAAGTTCAAACTAGAGCATGTTTATTTGATTTAAATGGAATATTCCTCTATTATTATGTTTGACCAACAGGAGTATGAACTGGCTTATAAACATGAGTTTGATTTACTGATTATTTATTTAAATTTATGGGCCTGGAAATTACTTTGTGTTCGTTAGCATAACCCTTACACTTAAAGACTTAATTTTAAGCTAAAGCTACTTAATTTTAACAATGATCAAATGATCATTGATAAGCAACACATTATATCTCTTTTTTAAAATACAAAACCTGAAGTGTAAAAACAAGTTTGTGTCAGACTATTTCCAGCCAAGCTGGCTGTTTGCCCCTGTTTCCAGTCTTTACGTCAAACTATTCCTATTACTTTAGTTAGCTCTAGCTATACTTGGATCAATATTTAATTAATACTGAGAATCATTTTTCTATATCATTTTAAATACTAGATATATGACATTTAATTAAGATGGTAGCTAATAGATTACGGCTCTGGGTATTGGTCTTTAGAAGCAAGTAATTAACTGAGTTATAGACAAACATTAAAAACTCAAAGACAGCGGACATTTGAGAAAAGAGTGGGATCATCTACTGACTGACTCAATGAAAACCTGCATTTGATTTTCCTTTTAAAACACTGATTTACTGTGAGCATACAGTGCAGAAAGAGGAGTGGGGACATTGGGCAGTCTAATTCTCAGTTGGATGGAAATTAGTAAAAAAGAATGCATGTTTGGAGTCTGTCGTGAACGTATAATAACTTGATGTTACACAGTTAATACTGCATTACAGCACATCCATGACACTGGTGTTGAAGGTGGATTTATTTATTTATTTATTTTACCATTTATGCTTATTGCTGAACACAAGCTGGTGAACATAGAAATGCACCCCAGCTTCTATTTACTAGACAAAAGAACAGCTGGGCTAATTAGAAGTTTGAAAAACACACTCCAGCCTAAAACAAATACACACACATAATAAATCCATCAATCTAAACATCAAAATATCAAGGCATATGGTGATCTGAGAGAGTTTTCAAAGCAATTCACTGTTTGATATTTTATCAGAAAGTAAAATGAATGATATGATATTAATGTGTAAAATACATATAAATAAATTACATAAAATTTTAATACAATTTACTAATTAGTAGTACAACTTTACAATTTTCACCAAGATACATGACAGCATGGTTTCTAATATCTATTTCCTTTTATTTTACATATTGTTTTGATGTTCACTTGAGATGGATAAAGTGAAACACACGTCCCATGAAAACACTAGATGAAACACACTAGCAAATGCCCAGAAGTCTTCAGGCTTTCTATCATTTCATACATTATTCATTTGTGTCACCTTGCAACGTTTAAGGATACACACTTACCCCCAATAAGTTCAGGTGATAACCAGTCAGAGCTCTCTTTAAATCCTTTGGGGGGGCAGCAAAAGCCAAAGATGAGAGGTTTTTCTTCCATTGCTGTTGGCTGTTAATAATCTAGATGAATAAATATTCTCACGAGTAAATACCTTGCAGGTTTATCTGGCGTATTACCAAACACATTTGAGCTGTTTTTAATCCTCATTGGAGCAGCTGTGGCAAGAACACAAACTGAGTTATCCTCAACACTGCAACTGTAAAGGCAGTTTAGTTTTGATGGACTGGTGAGTAATATCAAGAGCAAAAGCAATTAAGATAAGCTGGAATGCTCAATGCACTTTTTGCATGTTCAGATAAAGCCATAACTCTATTTAAAAATGTTCTTTGTGACCACGAGGATACATCTTTGCATGATTATGGGATGCTACTGCACATACATTTGCATTCTGACAGTATAGCTAAATCTTTGTATATTTTGCTAATATAACCTCAAAGGTTTTATTCTGTAGCTGGCCATTGATAATCCTGTTGAATAAACATAATTTTCATGTGTAAATATTTTCGTGGGTTCATCTTAGGCTGCCTCCTCTCCCACATGATACAGGTTCATCTGCTATAAAATGCATTGTAGTTGTGTTCTCGACTGCAGCTGCTTCTGAGGATTAAAACCAAACATGACTTATCCTGCACGCTGTGATTGTAAAGGCGGTTTGGTGGCTTTTTCCAGATAGGGTGTCTCAGTGTATAACAATGACTCTTGGCTGCAGCTGCAAACATTTCTCTGAATTGGATTACATTTGCACAATGTATGGTAGGCAACATTCTCATCCTAGATAAACTGTGGCAATGGATAAAGGAGAGGAAGGGGAAAAAGCACATCTCTGAGGGCAAATGTGACAATTCATTTTTTAAAAAAAAAAGGGAAGTTTGCAAGCTGTAGAGTGCAATGTGTACGGACTTCACTTATTAAAAGAATAGTTCAATATTTGGGGAAATATTTGTTTTCTTGCCCCTGTCATATCTGTCCGTTAAATGTGAAGCTACAGCCCGGAGCCAGGTTAATTTAGCTTAGCATAAAGACTGGAAACAGGGGGTCCCTTTGACACTTTTTTGTATGGATTAAACAAACAAGATATAATGTGTTAATCAGCAGGCTTTAGAGGTGCTGGCAGATCGATTTTGTTACCTTAAGACAGGACCAGGCTAGCTGTTTCCCCCCGTTTCCAGTCTTTATGCTAAGCTAACCTAAGCTAAGCTAACTGGCTGCTGGCTGTCACTTCATATTTAACAGACATAAATGAGAGTGGTATCAATCTCATCTAACTCTTAGCAAGAATGTGAACTAGTGTATTTCCCAAAATGTTGAGTGATTCTTTAAGTTAGAATAGATAAAAGTAAAGATAAACCACAATCTTAACTTGCAATGATAATCCTTAGAGTCACTGGTTACCTGTACAAAAACCTTAAATAAAACTTTTGATTTTCTTTCAAGCACTGCAACTAAATTCACTTATTTGGTTGCTAGGCTTCTCATCAGTGTTTTACCAGGATCCTTGCTAAGGTTTGGATGATGCACAGGCCTGACCTTCATGTAAGAAGTTAATCATTTCAGCCAAGGTTTTTATTTATTTATTTTCTTTATTTATTTTCTCGAGGCCAAGTAGCTGTATTAATACATTCAAATGCATTAAAATGGCTGGAATCAGCCACTTTGCATAAGTGAAGGGGTATGTGAGAAAGGAGCAAAGCACATTTTAAGCTTACAACTCAGATCCCAAAATTACCTGAATGTTTAATTTAAAGTGGAACAGCTTCCCCATGTTAATGTCCATTATCCTTTGCACTTACGCAAATAGCTGTTTGGTCAGCTAAAGTTTGACCATTGTTGCTTAGATTTCATGTGTCATCGCATGTGTGAAGTCTATCAGCATTTATTATTCTGTTAATAGCAGTTGGTTTGAGCTGGGTGTTCTGTTGCTAGTAGCAACACAGTTCCATAGCAGTTGCAGTTTAACTGAATATTGACAGACAGGTATCTTTTATCTACTCCCCAAATGCACCTGTTGAAGCATTATATGTAGAGGCTCTTTTTATTTTAGCTGTCTTGTGGTTGTTGATTTGTGATTTGTAAATTTAGTTTACCCTCAGTCAGTTTACTGTTAACCTAAGCTAGCCATTATTCTAGCTGTCTGAGGCTAATGTGGTGCTAACACAACATTCTAAGTAGCTAACTGCTAACTGTTATGTATTATACTCTTTTTACCTTTACTGTGAACACTGTGTATGTTGTGTCTGTGTTGTACTTCCTATGGGGGGCTTTATGTTGATTTTTCACTGCCGATTTCCTCTTGGCATGTGGAACAATATAACTCACGTGACAGCTAGTCTCTACTTTTGTGAATCCAGTTTACTAGCTACTGTGCTACTCATTTTTACAATATCTTTGGTCAAACAATTGTTTATTTCATTTGTAATACCCAGCATTGAATTAATTGTGTTTTATACACTATACACTATTTTCACAGTTTGCGTGATTAGTGAGGGCAGAAGAATAATAGCCTGACAGATATAACAGAAACCCCATTTCACAGGAACACAAACAAAAATATTAAATGAAGAAATAAATAATAGTTAAAATAATAGTCTTGCTATTTTACACATTTACATAATGAAACCAAATACTGTCCATTATCATAATGTCCACAGTGTTGCAATCTGCAACAGATATGGTAAGAGTGTACAGAAAATATTCAAATATATATATATATATAGGGTTGCAGCTAACTATTTTTTTCATTATCAGTTAATTGTTTTGTCACAAAAAAAAAAAAGAAAAAGAAAAATACCCAGTCTCCCAGACCCCAAGGTGACATATTCAGTTTTGCTGGTGTTGTCTGACCAACAGTACAAAAGTCAAAGATAACTAGAAAATTGCATTTCCTGTAAATGCATTGCATTTCCATGCAAATCAACTGCTCTGCAATGCAGAACAGTCAGAAGTCGGGAGTCGAACCGCCGACCTTGGGGGGATTAAAAAAAAAAAGACACTCTAACCACTCACCAAACAGCACAAGAGGGTTGGAATCATTGCTACTGTTAAAAAGATCTTAATAGTGACACACCAAACAGAAAGTGCTGCAGGTGTAATCAATCTTCCAAACGAAGAGGGTTTAAAATAGGACTGCTACACTGAACACACTGGAGGACAGATTTTAAAAGCTGTAGTGGTAATATTAAAGGCTGTAGTGGCTGTAGCTGTAGTAGTAGTAGTAGTAGTAGCAGTAGTAGTTAGCAGTAGCTGTAGTAGTAGTAGTAGCAGTAGTAGTTAGCAGTAGCTGTAGTAGTAGTAGTAGTAGCAGTAGTAGTTAGCAGTAGCAGTAGTAGTAGCAGCAGTAGTAGTTAGCAGTAGCAGTAGTAGTTAGCAGTAGCAGTAGTAGTAGCAGTAGCTGTAGTAGTAGTAGTAGTAGCAGTAGTAGTTAGCAGTAGCAGTAGTAGTAGCAGTAGTAGTTAGCAGTAGCAGTAGCAGTAGTAGAAGTAAAGGCTGCATTAGTTGCTGGAGTCGGGATTGGAACTTACGATCATGTGTGCAAGTTTTTCATTCATCCATTTCATTTTCATTTCATTGAAATTTTTTTTGAAAAAGGCTTAATATTTAAACATAAAAGTATAAGTATTTAAGTATAAGTATAAAAGGCAGAAAAAAGAAAAGTCATAGCACACATGTCCTTAAAGTGTCGAACATTTTGGCATTTGAATGGTTTCTGTGGCTGAAAGCATGCAGGAGTAGGAGTACAAAAAACGCACGGAAACGGGAATAATAAACATTACAATATCTAGAGTGTGAATGCTGAAAGCTTTTTTTTCTATTCAGATAAAAAAAGCATTGTCATTTGCCAAAAACTCTACCAGCATGCAGCACTATACATTTAGCAGCGGTAAACAGCGTACATTCGTCTTACGCTGTGCATTTAAAGGCTTTAACACACTGAACACGGACCATCTGAGGAGTTATTCCTACTTTCCTCACTTGTTATTTCTTTTCTACATGTTTTGTGTGTGTGTGTGTGTTGTGCTTTGTACTGGTTGTTTTTTTATTTTGCTGCATTACCGTTGTACACAATGCTTTCGTGTGATTGATTGGTAGGCTCAACCCCTGTAAAGTCCTTTGAGACATACTGTACTCTTGAAGAATGGCAGCAGAAAGAAACTTGACTTAACATTCTTTATTGCAGGCTGGGAGAAAGGAGTGAATTAAATAAACCATATATAAACTGTTGTTGAATCACAAACACTGGAGCTAGAATTGATGATAATAAGTCTGAGTGGTTTAACACTGACAAAGATTACACCACGTTCATCTCACAATTGTCAGCTTTCATCTGGCACAGCCCAAAATTGCGAGTGTAAGTGTCGGCCTTAAGCGTTATTTGCTGCCAGTTCCAAAGGTTGGACAAACATCTCTGATGCTACACTTGATAGAAATCAGTTGTGACAGGGAGACTATGCATTATTTGTAAAGGCTGAATGGCTTTTGCAGCTTGCAGCTTGTTACTCAGCAGGATTTTGTCAATAGGTATGCAAAAAAAGGCTTAATAATAAAAGAAAATGTCAATTGTTCATGCTGAAACAATAAACATAAAAAAAAAAAAAAGCGCTGCAGAAAAGTGATGTATACAAACTGGCAAACATATACATCAACCCTAATAAAAGTCCACATCTATGAGGCCAGAGAGGTTACTGCACTGTTAAGCAATGCTTAATGCTGTGAAGGCCACCTGCAGTTACGTTTACATGTGTGGAGAGCTGCAGTGTTGCCAGGCAGGACAGCGGGCCAGACAGATCCATGGCCCAACGCCCAGAACTCTGCTGCTTGGTCCCGGGGTTCAAACTGCCCATCCCAACCTGGCTCCTAATGTAACCTCTACCACCACTTCCCAAAGTATGGACCACTCTGTGTGTGTGTGTGTGTGTGTGTGTGTGTGTGTGTGTGTGATCGACAGATAACTGCAACTCCACCAGTCAACTTTTCTAACGTTTCATCACTGTGGCATCTCATTAATTTCTTGTTGATGTTTGGGTTATGTAACGTGCAGCACATTTCTGATCCATCTGTGATTACAGTACGGTGCAAGCACAGATGGATACTTTCATCTGCTGTTCGAGCAGTGTTGCCTAATCGCCATCTTTGTTTATGAAAGCGATTTATGGGTTTTTAGGTGTTTTTTTTCCCTCCAGTCTTAAATGTGTCACTTTCACCCTTCCATGCAATGACGGTATGTGTGAACTAAGCACCTCTAAAGATAGTGCAGAGAAGAGTACATGTGTATATTGATGTAGGATGTGTTAAAGAAAAGCAAAACATTTCCCTACTTCAACAACATAAGAAAATGTTGATGGTCAAACAAACTGCTCTTTTTAAAATTTGAATAGTATACATTTTTATTTAGTCTGCAATGGTGCAGTTTGACTCACAGTAACATGTATAGATTTATTAATCATGTGAGACCCGTTCCAGGTTTTCATATGTTTATTATTCATCTAAATCTTTGCTTGAATATATATGATAATACGATTTATTGAAGAACCTCACAAACCTCTCATTCTGAGCACCGTGAAACGCTTGTCATGTTTACCGAAAGACCCAATAATGCTGAAAATCCTCTGTCGAAGGCATTTCTGTTGCGGTATGCTGAGTTGCAGCTCTTTCGATGCTTTCATTAGGAGCCCTGTTAGCCTGGCCCCCTCAGCCTGCACTGCATCACCACCCTATAACAGGAGATAGATAGCCATAAATATGAGCAGGGATACTGAATACCCACAAATAACAGCATCTCATCTGCTCGGTATGAGTTTCTAAGCCACTGTGAGCAACATCACACCCCACCCAGTAATTACCTGTTTTATTCCAAAGACATACCAGAGCACAATTCATCCTGATTTATTTGTTATTCGGCTTTTAAACGAGGGCGTGACTCTGCATTTACTGAGACTGAATCACTCTCTGGATCCTGAGTCTATCGCTGCAGTACTAGAGGAGAGCTAATCAAATCCTGGTGCACACCCCAATTTGGATGGATCACGGTTAGGGGAGAACAGAATAATTCATGGACCCCCGAGCTCATGTGACTAACAAAGGTGAGAATAGGTAGACTTTTATTACAACCCAGATTATTTATTAATCCATGCCTTGGCCCTCATTCATTCAATAATTAAGACTGTGGACCATTAAGGTTAGTTTTACATCTTGTGTTCTGAAATTCATAAAACCTTGTTCTAATAAACACTATTATGCCTTCCAGTCTCAATTTCGGCTTGGAGAACTATAATTGTTCCAGTCAAGAAGTGAGAAAAGAAATTGTACTCAGATATAACACCTTAAATAATTAAGAATCTGGGCATTTGTCATTTTCAGCGTTTTGTAATCCAGCCGTGAATTTGTGGTTTTATCTCTGTGAGTTTTAATCAGTGCTGTAATCTGGCTCAACAACATGAAGATGAAATCATAGCGTGGCATAGTTATAGCATTACTGTGTTACCTTGAGAGCAACACTGGGCACGCTGTTTCAACGATTTAGGAAAATAACTGCTGACAGCCTTTTCATGAATTTTGCACTAACAAGCTAAGAAAAAAAAACCCACGAGGCTATCCAAAGTAGTTTATCACAGTGTTTTTCCACTGTGGCCACAAGGGTGCCAGTACATACCACTGTAGCTACATGTTCCAGATGACGGGATGCTTCTCCCTTAATGGCTTTGTTGCAACGGACTACACATGTAGACAAGAGAACTGTCTTTTCTTTTACCATCCAAGTACAAAAACAATGATATCTAGATTCTCTGAAGAACCAAACTTCATTCACCTCGTACATCAGGCATCGACAATGCACAGAGGCCTGCAGTTTGGGTGAAAATTGGGATGGAAGTGTGTTCAGAGTATTTTCAGGGGACCCCCTGTATACATGCACTGCACGTGAGAATAAAGACAGTCACGGGCAGCCACCTGCAGTTGCTTGATCTCTCATTCATGCTGATTGTTTCAAATTGCTGAACACCTGCATCACACAGTTTCAGTGCTTTTTGCAAAATGCACACCCCCTGTGTCTTTTTTCTTTAAAGTGAAGATAAACACAATGCATCCTCAAAGCGACTGATAATTTGGCACCACGTTCTAATAAGGCACCCTTTATGAAGGGTTTACAAGCTGTAATTAATGACTTTATTAGTGGTTAATAAATCTAATGCTTTATAGGTCAGTTATGAGCCATTCATAAAAATTGGGAAAATTCCTCCAGTTGCAGTTGTAACTGCAAAATTGATTAAAATAAAAGCCATTAGCTTTTCATTAATTAGTTACTAACATTTATAACTGCAGACTTAATGACTAATTAGAAGTATGTATTAAGTATTAGAATGTATGTATTAATGGATAACAACATTTATAACGGCATTATTACTGAATAGAAACACACAGCCATGTTAATACCACATATTTCATTAAAACAGGACACACTGCAGCAGAGTCGTTATTCAAACAACTGAATGGGAACTTTCTAACTTGAAAATGTGCTGAAAAGATCCCTTCCCATAATTAATACACTGCTACTGTACTGTTCTGTCTACATTTTCACTGAATTCCAGGGAAATGTGCATAAAATGATGCACTGCACATCTAGGTATTTTCTATTTGATGTAACGCTGCAGCCATAAAACAATGGCATCTTGGCTTTGAATATTTCACTCAATGAAGCGCTGCAACCAGCAGATACACAATATGGATGTGACACTGTTCTACAATATGGGAACACATAAGGGGAAATTTAAGGGAAAATGGGAGTTCAAGTGTTGAATGCAGCTCAACAGCATGTTAACCTCTATGCATCAGTCATGAAAAGGGTGGAAACCATAAGCTATCAATTCTGCAATTATTAATAATGTCATAAAGAAAGGCTCACAGCTTTCTCACTTTCAGTCATCTTCAATAATAAATGTTATTAAATGATTAGGCTAATATCGGGTTGTTATATAGCCTAGTCCATCAAGTCTGCAGTTGTAAATGCCAATAAACACATTTGGTCCAGATAGTCTGCAGCTCTTTTCCAAAAACAGTCAATTGGAGGGGCCTTGCTGCTTCAGCAACCCATAAGTTGCTCCTATAATTGGTTTTAAGCATTAGTAAGTGATTTTAATCATTAATAAAACCATTAGTTACAGTTAATAAAGTCTTTATAAAGTGTGTTTTATCAGAAGGTGGTACAGATATGTTTGTAAATGTAAAAATCCACTGTAACATTGTTCCCGTTTTGAGGACCTCCCGGTGCTCCTTTGTGCTCTGAGAGGCACAAAAAGAAACCCCCAGCTCAGAGTGAAGTGCAGCCCGAGATGGAAGCAGCTGGGTCGGCCCTGTTCATTCATTACTGGACGAGTTCGCTGCAACTGATTAAACTGATGAATCAATAACTGCAATCAGCACGGTAATGATAAACATGTAAAGAAAGGCGATTCCACTGAACGAGTCGAAATTACCCGAGGGATGATCCGAGGTAATCACTGAGCGGTGAACGGTACCATAACGGCGAGAGTGAGCTGTGTGTGCGTGTGTGTGTGGCATGCAATGTCTACTGCAGAATTTTAAAGACCCCTTAAGTATTCACACAGGCAGATAGACAGCAGCAAGGAGCGGCGGCAGTGGACCTAAAGATGCGCTAGTCGGCGCCTTAAGAATGAAATTCAATACTTGTGGTGAATGTGGAGCACAGTGCACTCAGAGGACCTAAACCTGGAGAGGAGCCCTCCCTGCACGGTTTGTTTAACTTAGTGGAGCCTCAAGCCTCCACTAACAGCATTAAAGGATCAGATACAACAACCATACACTGACACACAGTGATGATTTGAGAGCTGCGAGACACACGCACACTTTGTTGTGTGTAAAAAAAACAAAAAAACAAAAAACGCCGCAGAGATGCGTCAGTGCGTTACTGTAAATTATTTCTTGAGCCGCGTGTCCCCGCATCTCTGTATAGCAATTCATCCTAAATAGCAGAGAGTTACAGTTTTGCACCTCAGTCTTAACAACTGCAGGCTGCAACATCTCTGACAACAAGGAGGCTACCTTGTCTTTCAGATTTCTGAGCTCCTTCATCCCCTGACTGCGTGTGATCAATGGCAAAACTCTTGTCAGCTGCTTCAAACCGGCTTTCACATCAACCCACGTTTTTACAACCATGTGGAAAGACTGTCTTTAAAACTGGAAAACCATCTTTTTTTGTCTAATTTCAATGAAGGAATCATTTATTGATCTGTTTTTAAAATGCAGCTGATTTCAGTGTAATTCTTCGAGCATCAATTTTACACAGTCAGTTCCTGTCCCCCTTTCTTTTCTTTTTCTTCTTCTTCTTGTTGTTGTGGAGGAATGCGTTAGCAGCAGTGTCAGTGCTAGACAAATCTCGCCTTTGGTGAGGATCTCATTTGTAACCGCTTAATAAAAAAAGAAAAAAAGAAAAAAAAAAAGGAAAGAAAAAGGAGAGATCATTTCCAATCTTGCGCGGTGGGAGGGGAGATTTGTGCAGTCAGTCAGACAGAAGAATCAGGGGAGAGGAAGAGGAAGGAGAGGAAAGGAAAAGTAGGAAATCTCTGCAACCCCTGGAGTCTCATTCAGCACCACTCGCTACTGGACAGCGTCTGAGCAGCGGAGTTAGAGGTTCGAGAAACAGGAGATTTGTTCAAACCTCGCGTCTGGGAGTAACACACAGGACGCTTTATTCCCCCCACAACTACCAACACTTAGTAATTCTTACTGGCATTTTGACTTCCCACATCTGTCTTCTTCTTTTTTTTTTCCTTTTTAATTGTATCCGTGTGGCGGGTTTGGCGAGCAGCGTTCAAACAGGAGGCGAGTGCTGACTGGACCTGGCGCCGCAGGAAGAAAAAAAACAAACAAAAAAAACCCCGGACGGCACCAGAGATCGCAGAAGTTCATTCTCTCCACTTTAGGCTCACTTACATCCGGAGGATTTGAAGGTAAGAGTGGGTCCTTTGGTTTGGGAGCGGCGGGGTGACAGGCACGCATCGCAGAGTTACGCAGCTGTGTGCCTGTGAGAGCATGCTGCACAGATATGACAGATGTTTGTCTATCACGCTACTTGGGGGCATGTTGGCGTGCTTTAAAAGCTGTGTACGAACACTTAAGCTTATCCTTGTCTTCTCGTGGCATTTTTGATTGAGCTCAGTCGCACATGCTGACTTCACAAACCCTTTCCTTGTGCATATTGGTGTGTATGCGTCTGTTGTAAAAGGTTTAGCCCGGTTTTGGAGGGCTGTGGCCCCCTCTCTGATCACAGACTCAACAGATGAATCGCCTTTGGGCTCCTGAAAGGCTTTAGGAGCAGGAATGAGGCTGACGTTTCTCGTGGAGCTGATGGAGGGGGAGACTTGACTATACAATGAACCCCTTCATCAGCTGTGTGTCTATGGGAACCCCCCTCTGCAAGCCCCTCTCTCCTTTCCGCCCGACTTGGCTTGCTGTTGTTCCTCACATCCACATAAGCAAACCCGAGGAGTCTATAGGTCTGATCAATGCACAGATGAAGACAGACGGTCATTTTAAACTCGTGTAATTCAATTCAAGACAGTGGAGACAGGCGATGTAGGTGCCATTCTTGAGGCGCACTGAAATCTGTGCGCTTTTACAGGGTTGTTTGTATGAATCGGAGGCAATCCGTCTTTGCATTTAATCATTCAAGTGAGACGTGACGCCCTGGTGGGTCATATGGTTTGGTGACGCCTCACTTGATTATGCATCACTGTCAGAGAATGCATTAATTGCTGCTCATATTTCTGCTGCCTGTAGGCTGGTGAATACATGGCGTTTGTTTGTATATGCTGAAACATTCAAAGAACAGGCCTACATTTATTTCTTCTGGATTTACAAAGGAAGAAAGAAAGGATGTGTTTGCACAGACATCCCGGAGTGATATGAGGCATCATATTTGACGTCTGTGCACTTACCATGCCAGACAGAGATTTGCTCCATTCCCACTTTTCATTTCATTTTTTTTGGTCTGTTTTTTCCCTGGAGGTTTGGTAAGTTCCACTCTGTAACCTTCTGGATCTCTTCTGAACATCCACATGTACTTCACATGCCTCACCGGATTTCAATGAGTGAGAATTAATTAATTGAGGCGACACTCTTCAAATTAAAAACTTAAAAAAGTGGAGAAAAGAAAGTGAAACCTGAATAGTAACAGCAAATGATAACAACCCACAATAGAAAGACTGGTCTTTAAAGACCAATCAGATTAAACACTTCTTGAAAACAGCTGTACTCGCACAGAAAAGCCTCTAAAAATTTTATTTGAACCATTTCATTCTGTTTTTAGAAAAGTGGATCAAATTGTACTTTTAAATGCCCCAAGACAAATGCTTTGAAATAACCACCAGGAGCCTTGCTGCAACAGCACTTTTCCTTTTCTTCGGTCATTTCTACATTAAGTCTCACACTAAGAGAACAGGTTCACCAAATCTTTGCATTACTAATTCTCCTCCAACCCCTTTTTCTGTCAGCAGTCACAGTACGTGTGCATTTGTAATTATCCTGGGGGAAAAAATGGTTTTCTCAACCTTCAGTAGCTTATTATGTGCCACTGTAGACAAATTAATTCTAGTATGAAGTCAGGTGGATTGTAGATTTCTCTTCATCCATCCATTATCTATACCACTTATCCTTAGATGGTCACGGGGGGCTGGAGCCAATCCAGTCAATCACATAGCCAGTCAATCATAGAGACAGACACACATTCACACTCACAGTCTACAGGCAATTTAGAATCATCAATTAATCTAACCTGTCTTTGGATGGTGTGAGGAAGCCAGAGTACCCGGACCCACGCAGACACGGGGAGAAAGGCACAGCAAGGCCCCAGCCGAGCGGTGGGTTCGAACCGAGAACCCTCTTGCTGTGACGCAACAGTGCTAAACCACTGCACAGATTCTTCTTTGGCTTCTCTTATTTTCATGTTTTGGCTCGGTGGCCTTCATTAGAGCATATTTTGTACTTCATTATCCTGCTTTTACTGGATTTTCCTCCTCTATTTATGCAAAGCTTCATCTGCCCTGTAGTTACTACTTAGCTGTGCTGCTTTTAATCAGCATATCAAGGTGTTTTAAGCCCACTCTCCTATAATGTTGCATTTGAGGAAGAAAAAGAGCCATTTTGAAATGTTCTGAAAGACACGATGTGAAAAAATTTGCAGAGATTACTTTTTTTTTTTTGCCCCAACAAGACCCACCAATTAAATGGCTGCGTTTGGTTTCGTTTATTGAGGTGAAGGTTCAGGCCATAGTTCACCTTAGGGTCTGCCAGTCAGAGGTGGGATTTGTAGACAGCCTGGGAGAAAGTGCAGCGCCAGAGGCCCAGCTCAGGGAAAGAAACAATTACTGCAAAATGTATTGTTGACTGAAAGACCCCCGCCCCCAAAAAAGTGCTTGCATCATTAAAAAAAACCTGAAAATGTCTACTGTTTGAAGGGGATATCTGAACATTTAAAAGCGTACCTGCAGTATTATGTAAGTTTCTAATGGCACAAGACATTATTTAGTATTTCTCCTCATTAACAACTTTCTCCCAGAAACCAAAAGAAAAACCCCATCTCATTAAGATACAAAGCTTGGAGAAGCTCCAATAAACAGAGTAAGAGACTGACTGTCAGCACAAAGCGTGCTACTTTTAACCTTTACATCCAAATGAGTTTCCATGTACTGTAATCTGTTCCAGACCTGATAATGTTCCCCTTATACCCAGAAAAGCATCCAGGATATGTTGACTGTCATTTCCTCCATCTTTTGTAATTAATTTTCCATGCTGCTGTGAGTGTAGTGTGACATTATAGGAACAGGGCGGGATAAATTATTCTCCTCTGTCGGCTTCTCTTCCTTTCCCTTTCAGACCGGGCTGAAAGCATACGTCAGCACTGAGATTCACAGGCGTCCAGCAGAGGAAAGAGACAGACAGACAGACAGACTGACTGACAGGCGGAGAGTCGTTTTCTCGCTGCGTTAGAGGAGTTTTAGATATCCATTCCTCTGTTGTTCCTTATCACTGCTTCTAGATCATGGAGTGTCCACATTCTGGATCACCTCCTCTGCTTTCTCCTCCTGGCTGTCCATCTGTTCATCGGGGGGGGGCCGTCTGTGTTGCCTTGCAGTGCTGACCACATTTTGATGATCTCCAAAACAACTGCAGGTCCATTCCTCACACTCTCAACACAGTCCTTTTTTCCAAACTGCTGATTCTTCTATTGGTGATCCTTTAACAAGCTTTCCATTTTATAAAGCTTAGTCATTTCTGCCGTATGTGTCTTTTGGTGGAGTAGTTTAATTGTAGGCTTTGGACTCCAGTTTTATTTTTTTGATAAAGCCCAGATGCTCTCTAGTGTGAAACCACCATGCTGTAAGTAAACTCGCTTACCACAGAGCCAGTGCATGAGAGCTGCAACACGCCTACAGGTTGAACATCTTCATTAGAGGGCCTGTTGACACTAATCAGAGATGACATCCACTAGCACTGTGGTTAATTTACAAGATTTACAACACAAACAATGAAGCAAATAATCTTTCCATCCCACCAAGAGAGTTCCTCATAACAGAGACGCGTTTGACAAGGTGTCGAATACATTTTTGTTCTTAGCAAAGGTTATAATGCCACATGCTGTCCTCAGCAAAACTGGCTTCGACTCACATTTTAAAAAATTTGTCCCTCTATGACAAGCAGAACTCATTCAAATCAGTCCAGAGCATAATGGATCCATATCACTAGTACATCTGTTATAACTCAGTGTGGTGTTTTCGTCTAACCTACAGAGTCGTGTAAGTGAGATAAAGAACTAGTCATAATTAAACAGTACAGTGAATGAGCACCTTTATCTCTCTGACACATGGCTGTAGTGATAGCTAGTTCCTTTTTTTCATTAAGCAGGATGATTATATTTAATCACCCAATATGTTTTTATCACTTGGTAAGATAAAGCTACAGGAAAAATTGTGATCTTTTAACTAAATATAATTGTGCTGGTGATTTAGCCATCACTACAAATGAAATCAACAACTGTTCAGCGCTTCCCTTTACATGAATGTCTTCATCCTAATTTGCTGGTTCAGTGGCTCATTTCTGAACAGTCGTGAATGGTTTCGTCACAGATGAGGAAAGTTTCCAAATATGGCATACTGCTCTTCCTTGGGCATCGGTTTTGCTGTGTAATTGACAGATTTCTTGATTAGTGTTGGATTAAAATGTAATTTTACAGGAGAAGATTGTGATTTGGCTGGATGTTTCACCATTAAAAAATTCAAAATATTCCAAATGACAACAATAGCCTACAGGATAATTTTTGTATGTATTTCAGCCAGTACAAAACAAACTGGGTCTGGTTAATGGGATTTGTTACTGGACATGATAATTGGCTGTGATAGTACATGTTAACGTTGACACAAACAAGACATATTTTACTGTTAAAGCGGTAGCTTTGGGTGGACGTTAACATTAAAGTCATTGGATGTTCATACCTGTAGGCGTGTCGTTGACATCACAAAATGAATGTGTCTAGCTCCTTCCCTTGGGGCTAAAATACACACACATACAGTAAAATAGAGATCGCCGTTCATTTGGTGATCATCAGCAATAAGTCCTCCAAATTAAAGGTCAAAATACACCATTTGTCCATCCCCTCTCGAATGACACATATTGATCTACCCGACTATACATATATAGGAAACTTGTATGGCACCGTTTTTCAATGCCTTCCAAAACTGATTACAAAACACTGTTAAGGAAGTTGAGTCAAGTCAAGTCAGCGTTATTTATATAGCCCAATATCACAACACCCTCTGTCCTTAGACCCTCATTTCGAATGAGGAAATGAGTAAAAATTACGGTTTGGGTTAAAACTACTACTTCGTTGAGGTTAAGGTTAGGGAAGCTTAAAAGAAACCCACATTGACGGTCGGTAGGAAATGGGAAACAGACAACGGTCTCCTGTGTTAAAGTCAGGCGTTTTGTTGTCCCATCCATCCACCCCAACCTCCTCTCAGAGTGGACTTTGTGGCTCTATAATAACGTTACACCACTTGCTTCTTTGCTTCTGACGGACAAAAGGCATAATAATTACGGCCGCTAGAAAGCTTGTCACTTGAAAGTGAATGTGTCGTTTTTGGGCATTTGCTGAAATGACTAATGCTTTTATTTTCCTTGGAAGGACAGTCTCGGAAATACTTTTGTGTTGTTTGGTGTAGGCAACACTTTTGCATGCTTGTATTCATGCTCTGCCAGCACTAAGCATGAAGAAAACAAACTTTTCATTTGGTCACCTGTTGGGCTGAATTTGGCGAGGTTGCGCTGCGTTGTGTTGTGTTTAAGTTTCAGGCTGTTAAAGCTCCTCTAGTTCAGTTACACTGTTTATGCTCTGAGAATGAGGCAGTCAAACCTGCAGTTTTTCTTTGGCTTGGAATTTTTTTCTGTTACCTACATGGCTGTACTCAGTGGTTAATGTATTGCCATAGCAACCTGAGTCATGTGAATTTGTTTTTGTGTTTTGGACTTTCATCAGAAAAGGCAAACTGAACTATGGTGATTTTTAAAAGGTATTTTATTGTCTTTTGTAACTTCGGATGCTTTCCAGTACATTACATGTGTATCTATAGATTGGATCAAGTTTCCTATAAATCTAAAGAGTTCTGCTGCTTCTGGTCATATATTGTATAGTCATATATGGGAATACTCCAGTTTCATACATTCCTTGCACGTGTTCGTGTTTCACAGAGGGGCCCACTTCTGCATTTTTCATTGATATTCACAATGTGTGAGTTGAGGCATTTTCCCACTTTCTTTGTCAATGTTAAGGTCTGCCCACTACTCATGAATATGTATGAGCATATCTTCAAACCAAAGAGTTCTAGCTCATGAAGCCCCCCCAAGTGCCTTGAAAACGAAATCTTTGCGCAATCAAACTTTAAAACTATAGTCGAAACAAACAACATTGTTACTTTTATGTGTATCACAGTGTGTATGGGCACTTGTAAGCAAAAATTCTTTGGATTAAGAAAGATAGAAAAAAGGATAGTTTTAATTGTAATGATAATATGAGGTAATGGCTTTACAATGATGAAAATATTAGCTGACAACATTCAGATTTAATGGGATGCATTGAATTGTGATAAGCAAGGAAAAACACAACTCTTAAGATCTGATATTCTGCATAAATGTTCTACGTAGGTCTACAGCCAAAAATTGTAGAAATGTGTGAGAAAAATTATCCCCACTTTTCCCATAATGCATGAATTCAGGGCCCGTTCCTTTTAACAGACCACTCCAGATTAGTTCTTGTGCTGCACACCAGAGCCTGGTGGAAATCTCTTGCCAACAGCAGTGGGAAGGCACAGC
Organism: Maccullochella peelii; assembly: GCA_002120245.1. Classification (NCBI taxonomy): domain Eukaryota; kingdom Metazoa; phylum Chordata; class Actinopteri; order Centrarchiformes; family Percichthyidae; genus Maccullochella; species Maccullochella peelii. Next base: position 39,694 of record LKNJ01001683.1, read on the forward strand.
CGAGTTCCTAAATCCTACAGTCAACAGCCACCCAGCCCTCTGTGAACTACTCCTGGCCTTGATTACAATTTGTGTGCCACAGTGGCTGGCTCCAAAGGACGTGCCACATGGAAATATTCAATTATATGTGTAGTTGGATTGGATGGCTGAGTTTACTGCAGAGAAACATAAAGTCATACACTGTTAAAAAAAATAAATTCTAAATTTGGTCAGTGTTTATGATGTGACAGGTTGTAAAAACAGGGCAAATCCTGTACAAACATTGTGAACCAAGGTGGAAATCTTATGTTGCTCCTGTTCTTCTCTATAGTGAATGCTTATAGATCCACCATTCAGATCCAATTTTCTCATTAGCCTGCCAGTGCCTTAAGGAAAGATGGATGCAAAAAGTGTTCATCCTATAACCTACACCGACCACAGACCTACAAAGACCAATATAGGTATCACTGTTGGCAGACGTTGGACATGATTAATTACTAAATCCCATGCTCTCCTTGTTTTGCCCAAGTCCACAATCTCCACAATCGAATATGAATGAAGCATGAGAGGAAGCTTAGGACAAATATGAGGAAACACAATGTCATTGTTTCTCAGCAAAATGCATTAACGTATTGACTTTGAAGGAGTGCATGCAAGTTACCTCAGGTCACTGTTAATTGGCTGGCACAATTAGCTCATTACTGTAAGACATACAATCAATCAAAAAAAACAAAAAAACATGCAGGATGATGTTTTATTTAACATCTCCTGCACTCTTTGTCAATACTGAGCATTGTAATCATATTGCACTGCACAACAACGCCCATCGAGTTGTGTTTAACAACATTAAATTGTAAAGGGAGACTGCCATTAGAGGCTTTAGTTGTCTCGGTTGTGTTTTGCTTCATAATGGGCCTGTAGGGCTACTACATGCACCGCAGGTCCACTTAATGGTGTGCTGATCTGTTAGAGCCCATTACTCAGAGAATCCTTGTCATTGCCCTTGCCCTTCCTCAGTACCACACTTCAGCTCGGCTAATGAGATGTCTGTATTTACACCAAGTCCTGATTACTAATGCAGAGGCAGCGATAAGGGATACCATTTCTACCACTCCCAGCTTTCATGTCTGACACCTGTAAGTGGGGAATTAAAAACGGTTAGTCATATTGCAAACATACAGACACACAGCCAGATCTGGTGGGCTGCCCAAGCAACAACCACTATGCCCTGAAAACAGATATAACACATACACCGAAGGAGTAAATAAAGCATATATAAATATACAACCTGTAGTGTAAATTACTACATGTAATGATGATGAAACAAAACTACCTAATCATTACAACCCTGTCTGTCTGGAGATTATGTTTATGTACTAAATGGTTGTAATGAGAGAGGTGGTCGGGGTAGATGACGGGCGAACCGTGGTTCGTGTCCTGCGTCCTGCGTCCCACAGTTGATTAAGTTTGGTTAAGGTTAGGTTAGGAAATATTGTTTGGTTGAGGTTATTGAAAGATGGTGGTTTTGGTGAAATGCTGGAAAAGTAAACACATCTCTTCCCATGTAGACTTGTAGAATATTTACCCAAGAACACATTCATTCCCTAACCTTAAAGGAAAAGTTCGACAATTTGCCAAATGCGCTTATTCGCTTTCTCACCAAGAGTTAGACGAGAAGATTGATACCCCTCACGTACGCTAAGTATGAAGCTACCGCCAGCAACAAGCTAACTTGGCTTGGCATAAAGACTGGAAAAAGGGCTTAACAGCTGGCCCTGCTCTGTCTGAAGGTAACAAAATCCGCTGACCAGAATCCAAGCTAAGTTAGCCGGCTGCTGGCAAGGAGATCGGTAACAATCTTCTCATCTAATTCTTGGCAAAAAGAAAATAAGCATATTTCCAGAATGTGGAAAATTTCTTTCAATCAAGTACTTTGAGTTGCGTGAACATAACCATAAAGACATGAATGACAGTGAACGTTTTGCAGGCATGTTCAGACTCAGTATGAACATTTTGTGACTTTGCAGATACGTTCATTAAAAACGTTTTATGTTGATAAAAAACATAATCCAAGCGGCAGTACGTTCCTTTCACAACATATTGCTGATGCATATGAGTAATAAACGTAATTTCTAGGTGACAGGGTCGATCACTTGTGTGTATTCTTGAATACATTTAAATGAATGTTTTGTTGTTTTAAATAAAAGGTGTCATCTCGTGGATATTCTTTTCTAAACTGCAGTAGAAACTAAAGAAACAAAGCAATTTGTGTTAATTATGCTCAATGTAAAGAAAAGGTTATGTACATAGCTATGCTCAAATAATTGAAAACTTGCTTTTAGCCCAAAGTTTGCCTCAGTGAATTTATTATTGACTTGTGGTATTTCCTACAGACTTACTGTGTGAACAGAGATGGACGCGGACAGGATCTTCATCGAGCTGTCGTGAACCATATTTGTTTCATGGTCAAGATACCTCGGACTCCCCGTCTGACTTACACACTGTGCCCTGTCTTTGTTTACAACGTGGCTGTAATAGGGACTCTGTACACTTTCTGCAGTCAATACAAACACTATTCTAGACCCCGGCTGCTTGATAACTTGGCGGCGTGAAGCGCGCACACACACACACACACACACACACGCGCGCAAACAAAGCAGCTCTGCTAGATTGCCTTAGGCTGTTCTTCTCTGGATGTCTTATCCATGTAGAGAAATATTAGTACATGGCATAGAGTGCATTTGATATATTGGGATGTTCCACTAGATTTAGTTCTACATGTACCACCAACCATCCTACAGTATGTAGGCTGTAAGGCTAAGAATATATGGCCTCTTTATTAAAAATGCTAGATGAAAGGCAAATATTTGAATGTGTATCACTTGGTTCTAACCCTCAGCTGCTGCAGTCTTTTTTTTATAGGACATACATGTTATAATTTTGTATAGGATCCAAATCTGTCTCTGACTCCTTTATCAACCCTACTTAGGTAGTTTGAAGTGTTCCGTTATGTTCAGTCAGTCCAGCAAAAAACTGGACGAGCTTGAATTACAAACCTCAGACTCACACCAGAAAGTGGCACAGCAAAGTACCGCTGTGCATCTTCATGAATGTAGGGACTACTTGCTAGTTGGTGTACTACTGCTGCAGCTGGCGTGCTAACGGCTAACATGCTTGCAAGCCAATAACATGCTTGCGCTAGTCAGTCACAATATCTCCCCCCCAGCTTCTGTTTTCTCTTTAATGGGCTGTTTGCTCCGCCTTGACATTTTATTCTCAGGATTGTGCATCATTTCAGTTAGTAGTCATTGAAAAGGAAGTGAAAAAGCTTTCCCAGCTGGCTAGCTTGCTAACTGTCAGTTAGCAAACACATTATGGGAAAATAAGTTCACACAGTTTATCCAAAAGACGTATTTGTACCATCGACTCCTGTCTCAAAACCTCCAAACTACGAAATTTGTCTTTTGTGAACTTTATACTGTGACAGAGGAGGCTTGTAACGTCAAGATGGCTTGCTATTGGTCAACGGCGCAAATTTGTGTGTCAAAGTTCACCTAAGTTGAACTTAAAACAAAAGATTCATGCCCCCCAGGAGCAAATCTGCTGATCATGGTGATTACATTGAAATTTCACCATGAAATATTTCTGTTAAATGCTGATGTGACCAAACCTTCACACTCTCTCTTTAATCCCACATTGCCCCTCTCCTCTGTGTTTTAGACCTGCTAGATCTGTGAACCGCCTTCCTGCGTTTACTTTGTCAGATTTGTTTGCCAGCTCGAACTGTATTTTTGTTTGCCAACCATCAGCCCTTTATTAAACCATCAGTTCTAGTGAAGTGCCTTAAATTCTACCTCCTATCCCATAGTGGCATTTGGGTCCTCTCCCAGTAGCCTCGTACCTGAACTGTGACAATTAGCTATTTGGAAGAATGGCTGCTTTAACGATTTGTACATCGCTCCATACTAATAAAATACGAGGGGTAGAGAGATTTTTTAGACTAGGAGCTTAACAAGTTCAGGTACTTTACCAATTTCAAACTGGATCTGAAATAGCGCCAGCTCTCAGAACCTTTAATTAAGGGTTTTGTGTGAACAAAAGGCCATCCTTCCAGGTGTACTGTGTGGGCACTCTAACGGCCAGTCTTTTATCACAGTGTATTAGAGTGCAACAGCAACCTCCCGTACAGACTCGATTCAGGCTCCCTAATGAAATGCTCCATCTCTGTCATCAGACTGCCATTTTCACAATCTATTAAACCTCATACATTCATTGCACTGTTATGCATTATGTGCCATTGGCATCTGCTGTCCTGCAGCATTGTTTCAATTATGAAGAGAAGGGGAGTCGTTGCTGAAGCTTCATCAGGAAGTCATATCACGATTTACATTTTATGGATTTTTTTCCAAGGAGTTCAAGATTACTTCCTGTGTGATTTTCCTCCTTGTATGGTGGCCTTCCCTCTGTACAAATTGAGGCAGCATGACAACCGAAGATCAGTGGCTGATGTTTAATGTATGCTTAGTTTTCTTTGAAGTTAATGTGTTTGCAGGGTTTAGCATCCACCAAGTCCAACACACAACAGACTTCCTCTAAAGTTGCACTCCACATAAATCTCCACAAAAACCACAGTGTTGAATTCGGGAATAATCTCCACCGACAGAGTGGTGGGGCTGCATGTAATGGCATAGCTTAGATGCTTATTGGAATTTAGACCACTGTATTTGCCCACAAGGCATGGAATAGATAAAACTTTCCAGCTGGATCATCAAGTGTGACAACTTGGGGAATCAAAAATAAGAGTTTTCAACACAGGATTGAATAAATATGAATTCATTTTAATGCGGATGAATCTCCATATATGAATGCTATGGCACATACAGTGGTGGAAAGTGAGTAGATTTACTCAAGTACTGTATAATTTTGAGGTACTTGTGCTTTACTTAAGTATTGCAGTTTTTTACTCCTAGTTACTTTACAGATGAACTTTTACACGAAAAAACATTGGATTGGCTTACAAAATACAAAATACAATACATCGTTCAAGTTTAAACCAGTGGATCTGAACTTTTTTGGATTGTGACCCCTTAAAAAATAAAACAGTGTCTGGTTGAGGCACCTTGTCATGTTTCAGATGTCTATGAGTTGATAGTAGTTCCACCAAAGAGACATTTCGCCTCTACATGTCTCAGATTGTGTCATTTATATAACTGTTTGAGGTCCAAAGATGTATAATCATCCAATATTTCACAAAAAGCAAAGACTAGAGAAAAGTCCAAAAATACATACAACTTTCTGTAGAAGAACTTTTACTTCTTTCCTTCTATCTTGTGACCCTGTGCGGCCCGATCCCTAGGTTGGAAACCGCTGGACTAAACAAACCTTGACCAGCTACCACAGCAAAATGCTACGTATGCATTGATGCATCAGTATTAAAAAAAATCTAATAATGTAATATATGATAATATATAATTCAAAGGGGCCATTTTTCTGCAGGAATACTTTTACATTTGATATTTTAAGTAAATTTTACTTACACTTAACACTTCTGTATTTTAGGATAGAAGTAGGATTTTGAATGCAGGACATTTACTTGCAATGGAGTATTTTTACATTGTTGTATTGATACTTCTTCCATCACTGGGTACATGAAATTGTAAGTTACCAGAATGTGTTGAATGTGCAAGCTGCTTATTTCTGACAGCTTTTAATCTATAGGTTTACATTTCGAAGAGATTGAAGAATGAGCTCCGTCTCTTATCGGTGGTTAAATATACTGGTAGGTATCATTATAAGTAATGATATGGGAAGGCATCTCATTTATCTCAGCCATTCGTTCTGTTGATTGAGGTTGTGAGATTGAGCCTATTACGCAGCCTATTTTTACATTTTACATCACAATCTTCCAGTATTAGGTATATAAAGGATTGAGCTGAATTATTAATGCTAATATTGGCTAACAAACCCCATAAACCAGAGGCTCTGCCAGAGAGAGTTGTCTGTTCCCGAACTTATTGATTGGGATGCACAGGATCATTAGAGGCTAATGTCACTCTGGTTGAGGTCAGCTGCTATAGTAATGAAAACATACAGTATAACCTCAAAGGACGACACGGCAAGCTTAGAGGTAGCTTGTGGAGGATTTTCACTTTATATTTTGTCTAATGTATTGTTACAACCACCTACACTCTATAGTCCCTGAACTGCTATTAGATGCTTGATAGAAGCATTTTCTCATCTTGCTTTTTGTTGTCAGTCTGCAGAAAAGGATTTCTATAGTTTTGCAGCACACCAAGTCTCAGAGTGGTCAACATGAAACCAAATTAAAGCACAGAAAAGCTCCGTTTTGCATTCAGTTTGATTTGGAACATACATGTGATTACCTTTATGTACATTCGCTAGAGCTGAAACGATTCGTCGGTTAATCAATGAACAGAAAATTAATCAGCAACCATTTTGATAATGGATTAATCGTCATTGTTCAAGCAAAAATGCCAAACGTTTGCTGGTCGCAGCTTCTAAAATATGATAATGTGCTGCTTTTTTGACACGCCGACCGTCAGTGGATATCTACAACAATTTGATCACATTTTAAATCTCCGCTGACATTCCTCTCATCTCCTCACTGTCTAGAGATCAAGCGAACCGTCAGCGGTGCTATGATATGGCTTAAACGAAAATAATTCTCTGTAAAATCCCTTTGTGAAATTATTTTCATACACTCCAGTCCCCCCCCCCCCTTGCTTGTCGCGTGGAACATGCCTAATCTACTTAAAACAAGTTGATAGGCTGGTGATATAAATGAGACTGCTTGGCCATCTGAGGATCTGTCTTCATTAGAAGCGGATCTGGAGAGAGTTTCTATTAGCTCTCTATCAAGATGGGGAGACTGTGAGGAGGAAATTACGCATTTCACAAGACAAAGTGCGGTCGGGCCAAAGTGAAGCCCAGTGGAGGATGAAAAGCCTTAATCAATGACAAGGACTACCGGTGACAGGGCACCATGATCGCTCCATGTGTCTCAATGTAGCAGATTATATCCAGCCTCTGACAGACTGACACTTCCTCTGTGAGTTCCTGGCTTAAGAGAAGAAAGGATGGCACCAGTCTCCCCTTCCTCTCCTTTCCTTTTCCTTGCTTTATTTGTTGCTATCAAAGGTCTTTCCCAGATTTGGGTCATTATTTTTTTTTGTCTGTCTCATCTGCAAGGGTAATAACACTTACTGTTCTTTGAAAGATAACAGCAGCAGGGCGAGCCCCAGGAGGACCATATACATTACTCGCCAACACCGTTAGAGAATAAATTACAGTTATAATGGAACTGAAGAGTTCAGAATATCTGAGGATATTTTCGTGTAAAATCCTTAAACCCAATTTAAAGGTCATGATCCATCTGAAGGAAAATTCTCACTGTTATGTTTTCTGTTTCACTCTCTTGTCCTTGTCACATTACTATTATGAATACGATAGTCAACAGTGAGTCAAACTCTTTCCTCTGTTCATTTCAGTGTTTTACAGACACTATACAGTATTTTAATTAGTCTGATGCCACTATCACAGGGTGCACTATACACAGTGTTTTTTCCTATTATTCATCTGCTGCAGCTAAAAAGAGTTCTCTATAGAAAAGAAACGACTTTCTACAATAGTGCTTTCCATTGTCAGACAGGATGATGAGTTCAGGGCTAACTTACATGCATGATGCTCGAGAAAAAAACCAACAAAAAAAACCATTGTCTGTGCGCGTTTGTCTACCAGTTCATGGCCTTATGGTTCTACCAAAGCAGTTTACCCGCATGTTGATCCACACTTGGCTGTAGCTTCATCCGCTGGCCATGCCTCCTTGTTCTTTTGTCATTCTTCCTCTTCATGGGGCACTGGCTGATGTCCGGGTCCTCTGAGGCAACTGTGCTAATTAACAAACAAGGAGCCAATATTTTCATCTTCAATTGTCCAACTCATAACCTAAGCTGTATCTGGACCAATGTCTTTGTATGCCATGCTCAAGTACTAATAGTATCAAGTATCAATTTAGCATTGCACTCTTATAACTCACGATGGACAGTAAAAAAAAAAGGATAAAAATTGATGCAGCAGAGTCAGAGATATCGTCTTTCTTGTTAAATCCTAATGCCTACATTACCCACAATGCATCTCGACTGCCTGCGGTTCGGCCGGAGATTCGGGTGTGTCATGCTAGTAGGAGCTAATGTAACCTTGAGCTGCTAGCCTCAAGCAGAGATGAGGAAGGAAGGAGGCTACAGAGCTCTGGTAAGCTCACTTTCAAACTTATAGTCTTCGGCCCCAACCAATGCAGACTCAAGTGACATCACTTGAGGCAGTTTATCAGACTTCTTGCTTCTCGGGGGTATAAATAGAACAAGGATTCTCAATATAATTTCGTTTACAACCAGGAAATTAATAGAAGTTCAGGTTTTATTTATGATTTTACTCTTACATTATAATTTTTTTTAGAGAAAGAAAAATATTTGCCAATTATTTTAATAATCAATAAATAATTTCAGTGATTTTTTAAGCAAAAACACCAAACATCCTCTGGTTCCACCTTTTCAAATGTAAGAATTTGCTGCTTTTTTCTGCTTTATATTATTATAAACTGAATATCAAAGTTGCAGCACAACTAACTTGATAAGTGGGTTATCAATGACTGAATCTTTTCAGTTATTGTGGGAAGAGAGAGGAGAAAGTAGCTGTTTTGTCTCCAAGTGGCAGATCAGATTCAGATGAGAGATCGAGAGAGGGAGATAGAGAGGATGAACTTTGTGCAGTGGGTCATGATAGTGAGGACATTATCTGCAGCAGCATCATCACTAGAGCCACTAATTATTCTAATAATGAGGCAGAGGATGGAGCACACAAAACTGGATATAGCTGTATCAGTAGGAAGGGTACATAGGTACCAGTCTTATATTCACCAATATTTTAAGAATATTTAAAAGTTAAAAAAAACAAAGAAAAACAGAATGTTTAAAGTTATTTCACACACTTATTAATTTCACTTTTTCAAATGCATACCTGCAAATCCAGGGGAAACAAACTGCACTATGAAAACAAAGTTATATTTGTTATTTTCTGCTAAGTTGCATTGTTTTCTATTGTACTGTTCTGTTGGGAGAAATTGTTATTGTTACCAAAACACATTTCAATTTCATTCATTTATTTATTCATATTTTAGATTTGGGTTATTTAGACTCTGATGATTTGTAAAATAACAATGACTTAATTTTCTTCATTATTTCTGCGTTCTAGCCCATTTAAAAATTAACGTCAATGTGATGTACATGTGCCCAAAATGTAGCCAAAAGGTTCATTTTCATTTGCAGGTTGGTGTTAAGCACTACATGAAACATCCAAGTAAGACAAAAAGAATAAATGATACAACTATGCCGCATCTCTAGGAGTTCTAAACCATATCTCACTGAATGTTGTAATTTTTAAATACTATAAGTCATGTCTTGCATATCAAAGGCTATCTTTCATTGCGGCGGTATCTGCTTCTTTGCTATTGTAGATGTGCTACATATTTCAGTTTCTGCCAGGGGTTATGTAATGAGTTTTGTCGCCAGGGGTTGTGCTGACACAAGGGACCCTGATCTCTTTCCTGAGTAAGTGCCAAGAAAGAGAACCTAGGGTTATGAGGAGGAGGCAGAGAGTGTAAATGGCTGCTCTCTAAATCCCACAGGCTTTATATGAGATGTGAATGATCAAGAGTGAATACAGCATCCTAACAAAAGCAATAGATACTGTAGTTGCAGGACTTTTATTTGGATAAAGCGCTACAGGACACCACACCACAGGTCTAAGAGGTACTTATGGGTTGATATGAAGTGCTAGTCTATTCTGCGTCTCTACTGACCTTTACAATAAAGAGCCTACAGAAATGGCAGATGTTCAGTATATTCCTGAAGGCAGTCAGGCTGTGGTTTTTTGGGAAACATCAGCACGGCACAGTGACACTCATCATTTTGAGTGGTTGGCTGGGAGCGGTGACAGGGCGACGCGAACCCAAGCTAGGCTGTCGCCTGTCGCCTGTCTCCACCCAGCCGTCTACGGTGATTAAAAATGGCAGGGCAGTTAAACCCTCAACCACAAACGCTCTTCGGGGTATCATGTCATGTTCAGTTTTAGGCAGGCTCCTGATGTTGCATTTTAAAAAAACTTCAAAAACATTATGTTGCTTTCTCTTGTTCTCACGCTCTTTGCACCAAGCTGTGTTGCAAATTAACGTTGAGAGATCTGACACCAACAAAGTGATTGTGCCTGTGCAGGTGGCCCTGAAGGTCAAAACACAACAACATTTCACAATTTGTTGTGTTTTGTGAAATGTCGTTGTGTTTTGACCTTCAATAACAGAGTTTCTCTGTGGAGTGGCACTTTGTTAAGCCTTCAGTGTTTTACATTCTAATTAAATTAATCTGGTTATCCCCTGCATTTACTAACAGAGGGTCCTGTATGATTGGTATTTGGGACATCCATCATCTTCAACTTGCTTAAAGTCTTGTTGGATAAGCATCACATCTCCACTTCAGGAGTGGGATCTGAGCCTCGAGGGAGCATCAGGATATATCTTTTGCTTTGAAGCTCCGAGGGCTGTACAGAGTTCACCCAACTGCCAGTTTAATGGATTGAGTCTGGCTTTTCAGAGGTGCCACAGAGGCATAGCTATTTGCCGTGCTGGTTAAAAGTCGAGAGACAGAAGAAGCTGATCTGTCCCCCACTCTCTTTCTTTCTGCCTCTCATTCTCCTGTTATCTGTTTGCTCCATTTATAGCCAGGCTGATACATTCACCGTGAAACAAGTAAGCAAAAAAGGAGTTTTTCATTTCAACATTTAGTTAGTGTCAGCGAGTGTGAAGTCAATACTGCATAGATTAGCACATCTAACCTTTCTGAATTTTTCTCACATTTCATGTTCACAAATGTATGTCTTTTCAAACACAGCTCTAATATAATAATAGTTACACAGGTAAAAGATGCCACTGGGTCAGGCAACTGCTCATATTGAGACAAATAATGTCTTTAATCTTTTATTTCTCATCAAGTTTATTAGAAATTGAGCTGATCGAACTCAACTGTTTTCACAGCTTTTACAATCTGCTTCCTGTATGCAGAACTACAGGTTTTGCACACTCTTTTTTTATTTTGCAGTAAACGTTGCAGCGACATAGAGCTAATATGGAGTCAAACAGAATGAAAACACTGTAGTTCAAATACTGTCAATATGTGCAAATTAACCCTCATTTAAAAATGTAAAAGAAACTCCAAATTGGACCCTTGAGTTAATGGTTCAAGGATGTAAAGCATGTCTGGGAAGTGTGTTTTTGTTTTAATAAGGAAGGATGACAGAGGCTTTTAAATTGGGTCCAAAGCAGAAACACAACACGCTGCCTCACCTCTTATAATAGAACTCAAAAGTGATAAATAAATGCCTAAGAGTTTTAATTAGTTGTCAGTATGGGGTCTGAGGTTGCGAATCCTCCTACCACTACTTAGACACAACTCACTCTCTCTCTCACCCCCCCCCCCTCCATTTTAGCCTACTTTCTCTCATTGATACCCTCCATGTGTAAACTGAGGGAGGCATTTCAAGGTTGTCTCCATCTTTGATCGTCACACAGTTGACCCCATAGGAAATATCAAATATTAAAGCAACAGAGCTCCTCAGTACTGCACACTTTGAGACACGGCATGCCATGAGAATGCATAGCGTGATGTTAAAAATGCACAACAGGGGTGTTACAGACTCTTCCAACGCTGTTCCCAAGGGATCCTCTTTCCCCTACTTTAAACAGTTTAGTATTTGAGCACATGAACATTCCCACAACTAGAAACAGGATAACAAAAAGTCTAATCCAGGCATGTCAAAATATGTGCCGTGGAGGGCAGAGATTATACCTGGTGATTTCACTGAGAGAATGAAGAGATGAGGAGAGATTAGTCAAATCATTTGGGGCTGAATTCACAAACATTCAGAAAATGATCTGATAGCTCTTTAGCATAAAAACTTATAGCAAACACTTCCAGCTTAGGGGTGATTTGGGAAAGTTCTGAGTGTCTCTGAGTAACGCAAAGACAAGAACTTTTACCTCAGCGAGGAGGTTTGTTTATCTCGAACTTATGAAATGAGACGGTGGCTCTCCAAAAACACACAAAAATCTCAATACTATGACCTCAGTTTACAATTTTTTTTCCTAGGCTGGAAGTATGGTTTCTCTGAAGATGCCTCTAAACATCTTTGCGAGTCTCTCCCAGATCTCATCAACGTGTCATGCGAACCTGAGCACCAAGGTGATCGTGTCGGTAGGCAGGATCAAAATGGAAAAAAACAAACAAAAAAACCCTGTAACGTTAGACTTTTACAGACTTTTACAGATTTTGAGTATAACAGAAACAGCCACGAGAACATCTCCAAACGACCCATGTGCATGTTTGCTTCCATTCATCATCATTCCATTGTGATTCATCCGTGTGTTTCTGTTTCTGGGTAGTTATCAGCAAGCTAGTTAAACTGTTATCGTCATAAATATGGATGTAAACTGCTTAAGTGCACAGGTTACTCTTCTTTTTGGCAGTTACCAAGGACTTCAGTACCATCTGGACTGAAGTAGGGTTGATCCTGATATGTAGCCCTGAAAAACCAAGACGGATTGCAATAAGACTTGTGACGTGGCTTAGTGTAAACAAAAGTGCATTCAAAAGCCTCTGCATTTTATCTGGACACAAGACACTTTAAATGAGTGTAAATGGGGCCAATTGGATACAAACATACATTGCACCATGACATCAAATCCCACTCTGAAATGTCTTATAAAACTATTCCTATCAAGTTCAAATGTAGGCATATAACCTAAAAACAGTTTAAGTTTGTTTGACCCCTTTGGTTGTTGTTTTTGATGTTTTCTTTTTAAATGCTGTAATTGGTTGATCAAGAATGTTTTCTGCCCACTCACTGACACCTGACTGCATAACAATTAACTGTCAAAGTGAAAACATTCTTCAGTAAATATATAGAGTCTGCTTTTCTAATAGTTTTGCAGTGCACACATGATGATACTTGCAGCCATTACTCGTGTGGTTATGATAAATGTATCATTACACTTCTATCAGTTTCATGTTAGGGGGTGATGAAAATGAGTCACAACTTTGACTGTATGATTTATCACTTACAGTATAACTGCAAGCCTACATAAATATGTTCATTGTTGTTCACCGACTGATGACTGATGAGTCCAACAACAGGAGAGAAGTCTGTTATATCCATTAATGCTGCTTCGTCGGCTCACAAGGTGCGCACATCCAATGGTAATGAAATTAATGTCAGCTGTGGAACAGTGTTAATGGTGCAATAGCATTGATTTATTGAGTGAGAAATACAAACTCGTCCCTAATAAGATGAAGATCAACCACAAATATTCCCTATGTACAATCTAATCTGTAGGACTTTCACTCTGAGGGTTTGCAGCAGGTTTCTGTTGGTCCTGCAGCCATTTTCCACAGATCAATAAAAGTCCTCCTCCTCACTCTTAACCATTGTGCACCATGCAAGCAGTCTTAAGGGTTTCACTCTTACCTTTATAATACCTACAATGGACTTAATCTTATTTCACCACTGGCACAACTAATATATCGTTTGCTTGTAAGCTTTGTAAATGCAGCCTCTGGAGTAGTGATGGTTAAAATGAAACCGGTACACTTGTGGCCTTCCAGAGCAAATGATTTGACACCCCTGTTGGAAACTGTGATGTCCCCCAAAGACAGCGACAGCGCTTTCACAGGGGGTGTGGATATTTCATTTTCTGGGTCAAAGCTTCTAGCCTCACTGAAACTTGGTAAAGCTCAACAAAAATCACATTCTGTGTTTTCACTTTGTTGACAACAGAGGAGTAACTTGATCAAATCGTGTGTTTTATTGTTGTTGAGACAGTTTAAGCGCATAGAAAGCAGCACTGTTCTGTGCCTTTTATTTAAGTCACATGTCACTTGGCAGTCGTCTAGCAAAACAGCACAGTAGATCCATAACAACATATTGCAAAAACCCAGAGAATACTTTTCTTGTTTGCCAATTTCCATCATCTTGTGTCTGTGTGACAGATAAGGAAGCGGTGACCTGACCCTCACTCCAGCAGCTCTCTTGTAGATGAGAAAAGCTCAAGAGGTTATGAGAGTTCATCTGACAGGTCCACGGGGAAATGAGCACATTAGCTCCCTGCTCTTCTCACTTCTACTGTCAAATGTCAGTATGCTAATAACCAGAAATCCATGTCAATAATGTTCTCCATGTTATAGCACGCCATGCTGGGCCCCTAGTGCTTCTGCAGCATTTTAAAAGAGCATCTTTCCTCTGCAGGTTTCTTCCAGTACATGCTAAGGCAGATAGGATCTGAGGAAACATTAAAGTGCCAGAGAGGGTTTGTGGTCTCAGTGGAGGGGGACCAGATGCTGAATGTATGTTCCGTGGTTTGAAATCACATTTCCAAACCCTTTGGGCATTAAGCAAGTTGTGTATTTTTTGAAAATGGAAGCACAGGCAAGATGCAGTTCCCATATGGATAGCTACAATATTTATTCACCACTTTTACTGTATTCACTTATAGATAAGTTAGCCCTTGATATTATACAGGCACTTGATGGTGCATTGATGTGAAATTGAAAATAGTCTTTATTGTCGTGGAAAACTGCCTACACTCTTAAAGTTGAACAAAACACAGGAAACATTTCAACAGATTGTTGACAAAGATATATTGTACAATAGGATGTAGAGAATCAGAAGTCATCAGCTATCTCAAAAAAGAAATACAGCTTTTATAGTATTCTGGAAACAAAGAAACTCTTTTCCATTGGTCAGTGTTACATAGTTCTGTAAGTTTATACCTATAGGAACTTTCAAAAACACAACAGGACCCTTGATGTACATCTTGGTGAGCAGAGAAACATCTCCATATAAGGATCTATGCTCCACCATATAGCTGACCTTTTGACCTCTTATACAAGAGTCACATTTCTCAGCATACACACATGTGAAAGTCACGTTGAGTATCAAGACTGGAGACAACTAAACTGCTTAAATGTACATACATCTAATTACTAAATATTAATGAGTATACAGGCAAATGGTTATGGATAGATGATTAACATATGAATAAATGATAAGCTATAAGCTTACAACTAAGCTTACTTTCACATTATAAAATCACCACCAGTGTTGATTAAATAATCAAGGTTCATTTTGATGAACTGACTGCATTCCAAGCAAAACTGCCAAGGTTGCTTCAGAGACAGGTAAACATTTAAAACATAACGCACACATTTCCACAGATAAATGAGGATTTTACAGCTGTATGTTTAAGCATATATATATATATATATATATAAAGATGTGTAAAGATGAACTCATACATACCGTAACAGATTTGACCCAAATTATACATGAAATTTTGAGGGGAAAATATACGGTGGTCAAAAACTGACCTTTCCAAGTAACTCTCTCTCTTACTGACATTCCCACACTGAAAGAAATGTCAGGACCACTTTGTAAAATACTGTCTGAAATATCTACATTGCATATAGCAAGCAAAATACTTATCTGCAATTTGTGATTGACATCATTTGTAAGATGTGTGACTGGCTTTTGTAGAACTGGCCCCTGAATCATAAAATCTGCCAGTTCCACCGCAAACCTCGCTCTTAATTTAAGGGGGCAGGTAATATAAGATTTTTCGTCTCCCTGCTCTTTTTCAATCATGGAACCAGTATTCTGCCATTACAAATTTCAGCTTATATTTTGTGTAAACTTTTGTGTTGATAGTGATTTGAAAATACATAAGAATGAATTTAACAACGTAGGCTGCTGACAGTAAAGTTACTGATAGAAGTCAACACATGCTTGAGTAATGCTTGCGTAGCAGCTAATGCTGCCTCCAGCTGGGCCCTAACTTCTCCCTGTTGAAGGCAAAACTGTTACTGAAACTGTTTTTTGTGTGCCCATACACAGTTATTGAAAATACCAAAATTGAGAAGGATGACACTGACCCAGGAACTGAGGTAAACAATACCCAGTCAGCAGTAATTTGGCAAAAAAATAATCCTTCTTAGGGACTGGCTAAAAAGTTTACTGTGCTTACTATTGCTTGTGTGGTAAAAGACATCATTTTATGGGGCATTTCAGTTTCACTATTTGAAATTTGGAATTGATTTATTTACTCCAATCCGAAACATGAAACGTGGGTCGAATCAGATTTAAATAGCAGTGTATTGTATCCACGTTATTCCGGCATCTGCGTGAGTAAGCGGTATGCTACAGGTGTCTTCTCTTTTGCTGAAGCTGTTTGGGAAATAAATGATGTGGGAACATTACCAGTCACACCATAAATAATATAATATAAAGTGATCATACCAGTGATCCGATTATCCAGTTTAAGGTGTGACAGGTTGTGTTCCCACGACGTTTATTTCCCAAAAATCTCTAAGAAATGTGAAAGGTGTAGCATACTGCGCACATCAGTGAAAGGAATAACTAGAAGCCTCGCCCATAATTCATGCAAGATATTACGGGGCTATGAATAATGTGGATCGTTACTAATTTATCTGTATTGTTTTTGTATTGGATCGTGGACTGTGTGCCTAGTTACAATGTCACAAACCGGCTCAAGCATGTGACAAAGAGGAGAGGCAAGTCAGATTAAAGTGCCAATGATTTTATTAGAAATAAACAAACTGAAAATGAGGTGTGGGAAGTAAGAGCATCAGTAGTGAGTGGAATGTATGGTTGCGTGAAGAATGTATATTTGTGCAAGTGCTGTAGGCAGCAAAATGGTAAACCAAATCAAAACCTGGACAGCATGGAGAGAGGAGAGAGAGAGAGAGAGCTACAATGACACCAGGCTGGTATTATAGCCGTGGAGGAGGCCCACACAGGTGCCACCCAATCATCCCAATGACCCTCTGACTGCAAGCTCCTTCAGGAAGAGACCAGTCTACTGCAGGCAGACAGGGGAGGGGTCCTAACAACATACTGAATCGAGAATTGAGAGGGAGAGATGCAACATATGCACATACTGAGATATATACTGTATACACAGACACACGCACAGTTTTCTAAAGCTGCCTTTCTATCAGGTGTGCTGGTTGACTGGGCAAGCATTTAGTGTTTGTGTTTGTTTGTGTCTGCCACAGGATGGTTCATCCATCTGCTGCAGTCACTGAGACTGATGGTGAGACTCCAGTGTCCAGTGGAAAGTGACAAAAGAGGAAAAAATAACTGCAGACCATATGCTTAAGGACAAGAGAGGCCATTAAGAGCTGAGAATTACTAAGCAACCTCACTTCAAAGAGATGAACATCGATGCTTGGAGCATTTTCTCTGTTGTCATTGTGCCCGTCTTGTCTCAGATTTTCAGCACCATCAGTAGTCCATTATTAAAGTGCCAGAGAACAATGCAGGAAGTGACAATTTTACAGAATTGAGAACACGCACATGTGCTGTAGGTTGTTGATGAATTAAAATTTTTAACACATCTGATTCTGTATTCAACAAGCAGTTTTACTGTAGGGTCTTAACATTATTACCATGTCAATGACAAAGAATTGCTTCTTCAACCTTGTTGCACAAAACCTAAAGCAAGCTCTGATTATGCTGATTATGTAAGGAAATTAAAGTGATTACTGTAATGTGGAAACCTTTCTAGCCCTCACAGCAGTTACAACAGCAAGGACCTTTAATGGGAGCAGCGCAGATAGAACAGGTTTATTCTCTGCAGTAATTAGAGCTGTTCAGAAATGTAGCCTAGTCTTTAAGGAGAACGTTTCTTAATTGCTACCTTTGTCGCAACATTGCTGCTCTTTGAAAGGATAATAACAGCCGGTCAAAGTAATTGTTGCTTTATGAATTTATTTGTTGAATTGTACTGGAACATTCCCCCCAGAAAACTGGTTGTTGTTCTGCGCTCAAAGCTGTTGCATCATTGCACAAACGCTGCTAAATTATGTTGCATGACAAAAAAAAATATGCTCCAGCAAGAAGTTCAGATAATTTGAAGAAGTGAGGGAATAATGTGCAAGGAGTCTAGGGATTTTGGATTTTAGAAATTACAATTCAAACCTGGAAAAGGGTTAATAGCACAATGCAGTGATGTTCATTTACAAGTTTTTCCTTTCACAAGTTTCCTTGTGAAAGGCAAGTGGAGACCCGAATCCTGCCCTCTCAAATTGATTAGCTGGTCAATGACAGTGATTACCATGCCTGTGGTTCTCCCTCCTAACCCTTCCCTGTCAGAGCCGCAGAGATAATGCGACAGCACACATTATTTGGCCTTGCTGTGATCATGTCTTACTAACCGAAACAAAGATAACCCAGTTGTTTCAATTGTCCTGCGCTGTCAGAAAACTGTGATAAACCAACCACTTAGCCGTAGGCCATGTATAGGTTCACAGATACATCATCATATAAAGACTCTGTGACAGCAGATGAAAAAAGTCTATCTTGTTTTAATCAGTGGGAAATGTACAAACTCTACACACAGGCTTGTAACAAATCATGAATATGTATCTAGTGCTCACTTACAGACTGGACAGTGATCTTAACTTCCCATCAGTCTTTTTAAAAAGAGGCCGTGTATTTTTCCTTTAGCGACTCTAGTTAGTGGACTCATATTTAGTCAACAAGCTAGTGTTAAAAACGAGTAACACCATTACTCTAAATTGTTATTTTAATTTGACCTATTCTCCCTTATTATATTGCTTTCCCCATTCTAAAGGAGTATAATGAATGTCAAAGAATAAATTGAATGTCACATTAATGAGAGAGGAATCCACAGAATTCACACATCAGACCAAATGTTTGCACAAAACACACTGTGATGCAACAGCTGCATTTTCTTTTATTTAAAAGGCAGTAGGTTTGACATTTTGGGAAATGTGCTTATTCGCTTTATTGCGGAGAGCTGAATGAGAAATTGATACCACTTTCATGTCTGATTGTTAAATATGAAGCCAGGAGTCCAGAGATGTAGCTTAGCTTAGCATAAAGACTGGAAGCAGGGGGAAACAGCTAGCCTGCTTCTGTCCAAAGGCAACAATATCTGCCTTCCAGCACCTCTAAAACTTTACTAATTAACATGTTACAGAGCTAGGTTAGCTGTTTCCAGCCTTTGTGTTAAGCTAAGCTAAGCTAAGCGGCTGCAGCTTCATGTTTACCATACAGACATTAGACAGGTTTCGTCTTCTCATCTAACTCTTGGCAAGCAAGCAAATAAAATGTCAAACTATTCCTTGATGTATTTTTACAGTCATTTCACAGCATTAGCCTATATATAAAATGAGGTGTACCTTTCATTTGTGTAACTCAAGCAATAACATTAACATTTAGATAAGAAATCTAAGTTAATGGGGCCTCCTAGGACCTTAGTGGGCTAGTCATCCCATGTCTCTCTCCCAGGGTTTCCTGTGTCTCAAACTTTGGTTAATAAAGATGAAATTTTTTTTTTTTTTTTTTTTAAATCTAATCCCCTGAAATGTACGTACATTCAGAAGGGTCAGCCTTTACACCCATTGCATGCCTAATCAACATCCACTGACTCTGGCTCATTAAACAGGCTCTTTGTGCTGGCATTAATAATGCAGAGGCAATGCGAGAGCCGTGATGTGCTCAAAGACCTGCCATCTCGTTAATGCACCATTAATCACACAGGTTAAGACAACAGCCTTGGGGGCAGTTGACCCCCCTCTCTTTAGGGGGTGCGGTCAGAAAACTGGGCACCTGTTCTCCTTGTCCCAGACATTCATCGAATCCACCTGGAACACCCCGGACAACAGGGAGCAAAATGCAATCAGATAATAGAGGTGTTTAAATATGACACTTTATTCTGTATCTGTATTTTTCACTACACCCTCACCCCTTTGTGTATTTGCACATTATTTCCATCTGAACCTTGCAATCGTAAAGTAACAAGGTGAACTTGACAAAATATCAGGTTAGAAAACTAGCACCTTGAGAAAAGTGCATTGAGAAAAGAACAGGGTGTTCATAAAAGTGGCTCTGAATTTAACCCTTAATTCTCCCTGGATATGTGTTTGTGTTTAATCTTTAACATGGCACCTGTTCTTGTTTCACATAGAATTATCCTGTCACTCCAATATGAAAATGAGGCCGCACATCCTCAGAGTGAGCTTACATCTTTAAACATTTCTATATAGTATGCTGTAGAACATGGCTAAGAAATAAATTATTCTACATAAATAGTTCAACACTAAAGATGGTTTTACTGGGGCTATTATGTGTTTGACGGCCACTTCCAATGATTTAAAAAATAAGGTGACTGGATGAAAGTAGGGGTAGAAGTAATCATAAGAGATGAGAAAGTGACCTGAATGATCTTGACTTGAGTTTTTTCTCTGATCCCACATGGGCATTGCCACACTTTATCTGACTACATTTCCCTCAACTGGGGATAGACTGCTAGTATGAAGGCTTTTCTGACTCACTCCTATTCCCTTTTCCTCCCACCTGCTTCTTGAACTGAAATCAATGTTCCAGCCCTTTCATCCTCTCTGCAGATTGCCTCAACCAGAGCAGAGTCTATCAGGCACCACCGGACTGACATTTCCCTCTAGCTGCAGCACCTACGGGGGACGTCGTAACTGACTCAGCCCCCCTAGAGACAGATAATCCCATGCTAAAAACCCCCAGATTCTGTGATTAATGATAAGTCTACTGGTTGTGACCCTTGTTCTCTTGCTGTGATGCCTCATGTCGAGCCTAGGGAGCTTTGGAGAGCTGACATGGGAGACCTGTGCAATTATGCACTGGCACAGCAAAGCAGACCCCTGGCAAACATAAGACAGGGCTTGACAGGACCGTTATTAGCAACAAGACATGCAGTGCATATACAGTAGAGTATACTAAGAAACAAAGCCAGAGTGTAGCCACAGTCATTTATACACTGAGTTAGCAGTTTGCAGCATTCACAAATTGTGTAAATATATTCAAAATGTGAACTCCTGCCTCTTCTGTATTACATACATGCATTCTGTATATAAGCAGCCATGTTTTGCTAGACGGCAATAATGTGCATCACCTGGTTGTGCACGTATATATGCATCCTTGTGTACTAGTAGAGCACAAGGGTATCTTTAATTTCAACAAACTATGGACTAGTGGTGTTGTTGATTATACTACCTTTGTGTGTCAAGTTTGCAAAGGAAGACAGGTGAACTGGAAATTCACAACTGTGTACAGGTTTGAATTTCAGTCGGAATCTAGAGGACTGGCAATCTGCCCACTGCATGCTAGGAAACACCTGACTATAACACTAACAGTCACTGTAATGGCTGTTTTACATTTAGGCATCAAAGGGCTTGTATAAGTAGAAATTTGGATATTTTAAATACAGATTATATGTTCCATAACAATAATTTTAGGTGTGTCCCAGCTTGGCAAAAAGGTTGTGTTCAAACATCTGTGTTCAGTTGTTTTTCGAGGTTTTACTTTCAGACATAGTAAGACCAATAAGCAAAAGGCAACAGCTCCAGAGGGGCTGCTCAGTGACCAAGAGATAAAACTGTGAGTGTACTGTGCAGCCTCTACCTGTGGCCGTGTGCAAATATGCAGCAGGGCGCAGTTAAAAAATGGCATTCATGCTCAGCTAATCTACGCACTCAGAAATACAGTAGAAGTACATTTTCATAATGGAAATTTTGCACAGATGTACCATAACAGGCACATAATGGGCCCAGATGAATATATTCTGATACGCAATAAAGGCACACAGTGGGTTCCAATAGTTCAAGGTCCAAATGTATCCAAATGTGAACCACATCGGGCTGAAGGTACAGTTACCGGTTAGTTAAGTCAGGCCTGGGTTAACTGGATTAGTCAATAGGAGTCTTCTTCAACGTACATCCTTCCCACACCAAGAGGGAGAGTTAGCAGTAACAACTCTATTTTACAAGATGAGAACACTGGGAAAATGCTAAACTGAGTTTCTTAGTATTGCCTGATAATTACACTATTGTTTACGGGTTTGTTTGTTTTTTCACTTGGGGGTACAAATCGAACACGACGTCAACCTTTTTGAAAAGCATTGCAAAATGTCTCCTTCAGATCATTTTATCCACAGGAACACTTTAATTGTTGCCCGACAAGGTGCTCACATTAAAAAGTTTCAGGCAGGCCCACGCAATTCAGAAAAAGAACGACAAAGATAAATGTTTGAGAGCAAAGTCGTGGATAGTGATTCTGAAATCCTGTATAAATTTGAATACTCATCTCTTCTGAAGTGGAAAAATGAAAGTACTTGTGTGTGTGTCTCATCAATTCACTCTTTAGCAGCTAATCTCCTAAATAAGTTGACTTCAGTGCAAAGCTAGGCTAATAAACTTCTGTACACTTAATCTATTCCAAATGCACCTTAGATGATCACACAGACAGCACCTGATGGGCTTAGTGATCTGCTTTTGTTTTTCTCTTCCAGAACCAAAAGATCAGCGTATCACTAGAAGAGAAATTACGCTCCACTGCTAATCTTCACCACAGCATCACCCAGTATCCAGCTGTCCCATATTTTTACAAAGATACTCATACAAATCTTTTACATGATCCCTTTATGGATCAAAGTCTCTTTCAAAGCTTTCTTCTCAGAAAATCCCTATTGCTCAATCAGGCACCTATTTCCGCTGAGGAGTCTCAAGTTAATGACCCTGTTTCTCATCTGGGCTCCTCCCTATTTTCCTCTGGCGTTGAGGGTGAATGCTTAATCTTCAGGGGAAGCTGTCAGAACATGATGAATGCAAGCAGTAGACTGGCTCTGAAAACCTGCATTAATTTTTAAGCACAATTACTAGAACAAAACTTTTAATTCAGCTATGGAAGATGGCAGAGGCACACGCAAGGCCTGGCAACTTGCACAGCGGTCTGCTGAAACAGTATTTTAGCATCACTGAACACAATTCGGTAAGAGTTTTGTTGTAATGTCAAAGAGGGACATGAAATAGAGACCGAGACAGTTTTCATAAAAATGTTTTGCCTTGATCTCCAAGCACAGATGGCAGTGTTGTGGGGCTGCTAACCCGTCCAACTCTTAGCTGTGGTTTGCAATCAATGTCCCATTCATTGGTCTGCCTCATCTCCTTTGATGCAAGAATTAACAAGACAGATGAAAGGAACAATTATCAGGTCCCACGCTTCACTTAAAGGACTACCTTGCACAAGGTTAGCTTGGTTTATGCTAAGCTTTGCTACAAAGAGAGGTTTGCATTCTCCCACTATCTGCTGCGGGGAATTCAACGAAAGACACTGAGGGGAGAGATAAAGAGGACTAAGGAGGATGTGAGCAGGGAGGGGTGAATAATTAATGGGTTGTATTCAATTGTAAAAACCCAAGATGCACACAGCAAGCCTGTAAATATGGATACTGCAGAGAGAGAGAGAGAGAGAGAGAGAGAGAGAGAGAGAGAGAGAGAGAGAGAGAGAATCGTAGCATTTCAAAATTCAAGTGTGTCAAAGGACCCTGAATTGAAGGTGCCTTCTTTTATTCTTGTGATACCTTGAAGTTTAGACAGAAGGATTTAACAGCAGCGAGACTATACAGGAAGAACCCTGGAATCAAATATGTGTCCTGCTGCTGAAAGCCACAAAGGAGGCACAAGGCCATGCCCAGAGTATCTACTGTTACTGTGTATTGACATGGAAGACATACTTTCTATTTTATTGCAGTCGGCGGGGGAGAGCAATGACTCATCTCAGCCTCGAAGTTCTTCATTATAAGAGGCTTTTATTTTGTTGTTATTAGTGAATCTGACGATGTCCAGCGGACACATTCAGAACATCTCGGAACATTTAACAATCTCTTCCTCATATTAATATTCTTATATTTTATATCGTTCTGTTGTTTATTATTGTTTGTTGTCATTGGTGCATTCCTGTGATCTGTGTAATTCCTGGCTGCAAAACCTAATGGTCTTTGGTATAAAGTTGAAAATGAGTTGATCTCCCTCACCTTAGCCTACTGAAATAAGCCGAACCTAGATGTCAATATGGTATAGGTATGACCACAATGAATTATCATTTTCATTATCATTTAATCTGCTGATCATTTTCTGAATTAAGTGATTAATCATTTGGTCTATAAAACATCAGAAAATAGTGAAAAATTCCCAATATGACGTCTTAAAATTGCTTGTTTTGTCCAACCAACAGTCCAAATCCCAAAAGTATTTGATTCATTATCATAAAAGCTTGATAAAATTCATATCTGAGAAGGTGGAACCACTGAATTTCTGTCATTTTTGCTTTAAAAATGACAAGCGATTAACTGATTATCAAAATAGTTAATTTTCTGTCAGTTGACTAATTGATTGGGTATATCTTGCACCCAGGTATCAGCATAAAATTATGAATACATTCCAGAGTTGTAGTTTTCTAAGGACAGAGAACAGCATTTGAATGTTCTACATTTCTTCATGACAAATACAGAACAAAAAGCAGTGTGAGGATGTATTCTTGCATTAGGTCATGCTAATTTTGAGTACACAGTATATGGACTGTGTTAAGTGACTTGGCTTTGGACACTGAGCTCTGGTAGGATTGATGGGACGGCTGGACGGGCCATCATTACGTCTCATTTAGCCATTAACACATTCAATCACTGCAGCTCGCTCTCACAGAGTCAAAGCTCCCTGAAAGGAGCTCTTATAAACTCTGAGGGCATTTACTTCTCAGTCGTCAAACAGCCTCTCTAGCAGAACAGGTCAGACGCTTCTGAATCTGAGCTTCTGAGCTGGATCACAGTGGACAGGCCCTGTGGCTAAGCTCGGGGCCACGGTCACAAAGCCATGTGCTGCTGGACCTGCTCTGAGAGATATGTATGGTATGATATAAGGTATGTACCGTGACTGACTTCAGTAGTTCTTGAATTGAAAAGCTTTTGTATGGTGACATTTTAGATTTCGTGTTCACAAAGTCAAGTGAAGTGTATTTGCATAGCCGTTAAGCACAATTATAGCTTTGAAAGGCTTCATCACAGCAGGATCATAAAACAGTAAATGAAAAGGACAACCCCTACACACCGACATCAAACCCTCAACTGAGTACAGCGAATAACTGCTAAGAAACATCAATTAAGACAAAAGAATGTAAAGGAAGAGGAGAATACCAACTGACAAGGAACATGGACAACATCTTAATCTTGCCTTTACTGCTTTTGTGATTTGCTTCGATTCTATGCACAGTTGGGTGATACACAAATGCTGTTTCCAAGCTACTGCAACATTCGTTTAACTGTAATAATCATCATGCACTATTTGCCTGCAGCGCTCTACTGTACCGCTAATGGTTCACAAGACACTTTCTGCCAAGGATCCCAGAATGCGGCTTGGAACAGGAAAAAAGTAAAGTGGCAGATTTTAATAAGAGCGCACTGGAAACCCAATTAGCAATGATGCAAAGCTTACAACGTAATACCCTTTGATTCGCTGTTTGTATTCCTGTATTTAACTCTCAGTTACACTCCTCTTGGCATACTCATAACATGCTCTTTCAGCTACACTCCAGCTGCCCAGCATGCACATTTGACGCGATGAAGAAGGTCAAAAAAATAAATAAATTAACTTTTATAAAATCTTTAGTCTGGGGATTAAATCCATGTCATCAGACCAAAGGCTGACTGGCTACCCTTTGAAGCTGGATAGATCCCACTAAGAAGGGATGAATGGCAAAACAGAGGAGAGATTTCAGTGTTGGCAGATAGCATTAAGCAAGCTGGGCTCTGCTCTCTAGTTTTTTTGTAATGATACCACAAAAAGGAAAGATGACAGCGCGAGGAAGTGAGTGTGCCTGAAAGGGTACTGGTTGTGATGCTGACAGGGACCTTTGAAACGAGTTCAGGACTGCCAAAGAGTATGTGGCCTGATGCTCTAGCAGCTCAACATCAATCAACTGTTGACCAACATAGTGTACCGTGGAGTCACTGTACCGCAATGCAATGCATACTGTGAGAACATCTTGATCACACATCCACAGTGTGATCAAAGGAAATTATTGTGGAAGAAATATACAGGTTTCATCATTTTTGGGATGGTTTACATTGCCACAACTATTTCAGTGCAACCCTGCTTCCTTAAAAATTACATTTGATAGACCACTAAATGGTTCTGCTTATATGTTTTGGAGAAAATGTAATTTCTGCATTTGGCAGTCCATGAAGTGCTATGTTCTTCTGCCAGAAGTTGTCGAGAGGTGGTATGGGGGTGGATGGTGGATGGTGGGCATACAAAGCTCATGACTTTGGATGGCGGAGACCAGCGTTCGCATCCTGATTGCGGTTAGGTTTATGCCACAAAACCACTTGGTTAAGGTTGGGGAAAGATCATGGCATGGTGAAAGGAAAAGTCTGACATTTTGGGAAATATGTTTATTCGCTTTCGTACCAAGAGTTTGATAAGAAGATTGATACCACTCTCATCTCTTTATGGTAAATATGAAGCTATTAGCATAGCATATTAGCATAAAGACTGGAAACAGGGGGAAACTGGGAAACTGCAAGCCTGGCTCTGTCCAAAGGTAACAAAATCTGCCTACCAGCACCCCTAAAACTCTCTAATTATGAGTAATGTTGAGTAAACAAATGAGATATAATGTGTTTATATATATAAATAAAAGAGATGTATGGTTATCTCAACCAATGGCAGTGCCAGTGAAAATGAGGTCCAGGTGTTCAACAGTGAAATCATGGCAGGGATGCAGAGCTGTGCCATTTTTAATTGATAGAACTAAGTTTGCTTGCTTTTATCAGGCCTTAGAAATAAATATTTGGTCCCGAGGAAAAAGTAGAAATAACAACTGAGTTCTAGCAGCTGAAACAGACACAGTCACCATAAACAGATTGCCTCCCGCCCTGATTCCCCTGCTGAACACTTGGACCTCTTTTTAAACTGGGACTTTGGCTGGCGGAGACAATCATACGTCACCTTCTGCTGTTGAGAGTTTTCAGGGAAGATTTGGGAGTTTCTAATGCTTTCTGGGAGCTTCTAATGCTTTCTTTCTTCCTTTTCAAATAATGTTGCCTTTGAGTCCTTCAGGAACAGTCAGCTCCCCACTGCATCCCACGTCTGTATGCAAAGGAACACAGCAGAGAAGTGAATAGTGTTCTCGTGATAAAAATTCCACTTTATCCATTCAAGCATGCCTCAACATTGAAACCCTCTTTGACAGGGTGGCAGCAACCGGAGGAATGCAGTATTCATAGCTTCTATCTCCAGGAGCGCAGATAAACCCGGGCTATACTTAGAAGCTCAATGTGTGATTTGAAATATGTGAATCCTCACAAATACGTCTTTGCCCCCCTATTGTCACCACAGAGGGAGGTGCATTGGGAGCATTCGCTTTCTGTGACAAATCTCCCTTGCACACTCTGAAATGTGCTCAGCACTGTTAGCCAGCTATTACTTGACTATTAGGGTGCTGCTCTTGGGAAGAGATTTATTGGATTCAGAGAGTGCTTTACATGGCAGCTGCCACAGTCTTCCTTCATTTGATTTCCGAGCAGAGAAGAAATGTTTCATTCTAGTGATCAAGTTTGAAAAGAAAATTGCCTGTTAGCGTTGTTGTTTCTTAAGACCTAGATTTCCAGTTTGTGTAGAAACTCCATAGGCTGAAATAACTTAAAAGATGGAGGTGCCACCTAAGAATGGTTGTACACCTCTGAAATAATTTCTAAATAGTCTAAAACTCAGCCCTTACTATGAAAAATAAATTCAAATTTGAGTCCTTCCTTTCGTTTTGACTTCATGACTCATTCCTGTCTCTCTGTTCCTTCATCTCCCCATGCACCACACCAGTTTATTGATTATTAAGTGTCACAGCATCATCTGGCTTGACTATCAATCAGCTCGATCAGTTGCATTCATTCTCACTTGGTTGGGAACCCCGGCAAATGAAATGCCACATATGGAGCAACTGTGAGAAACTGTCGCATGTTCAATAGCTACATTAATGTTGTGCTAATGCAGTTTAGACTGGTAAATCCACATTAGAGTTTCTTTCTGAGTCGTGGTTCACCTAACAATCAGCTGCATTAAAATAAACCCAATATTGCATAATGAAATAAGTTTTTGTTGGTTAGTTGCTATTTCAGCTGGTTCGTAGCCTAGTTTTTGAATAAAAAACATTATACTGTAGCTGAATACGGTCCACTCCTCAAGTCTGTCTCATTTGGCACATTTAGGACATTCTGATTCAAGCACTTACAAACTACTGCGCCTCGCTCCTCAAGAGCAAAGCTCAACGGGTGCTTTTGTGTGTTGATGTTGTAAACTGTAGCCCGACATGAAAAATTAGTTCAAGCAAAGTGGGACACACACAAAGCCTCAGCTAGTGCTTCAGTGCTAGTTGTTCATTGCTTCACTGCCTCTCATACACACATTTCTTATCTTTGTCTCTCTCCCTCTCAAAAAAAGACTGTCTTGAATTAGAATTAAAGGAAACACCAGGACAAAGTCATATCTTTCCTCCACCCCTATGATTCTTCTACCAATAATTGTGCATATGTTAGCAGATCCTTGAAGGATTTATCCATGAATAATTCACATTTTACATACATGCAGTGTGGCGGAGACATGGTTTAAAACATATAATGCATATAGTGGAAATTGTGTCATGTAGCACAGAATCTGTATAAAGAGGCATTTAATTGCTGCAACACTGCATCCGACCAACAGTTCAAGTCTTTGATTAATTAATTTAATAATTAATCATCCTGATCTATAAAGTGCAATTCAGGGGTTCCAGCTGAGAAGAAGATATTTGTTCAAACAGCGTATACTGCTGTTCATACACAGAAGCAGCCTGTATTGATAGATTTGTACCTGAATCACATGTGGGATTATTTTCAATAAGAAAGACACCATATGATTAAAAATGTACAGTATAAACACAAAAGAAAAAGGCTTGTGAATTTTTATGTCATTATTGTGCCTCTATGACCTCTTTAAAGAGTTCTTTTGTCCCATTCTGCATTTTCACTGTTTGACGTTCTCCACACAAGTCTTGAATCATCTTCCCGGTTACCCCAGGGCAGTAACACAGACTGTTTGTTAATGGAATCTGCATTTTGCATGAAGAAAGTGTTAATGAGCGAATGTGAGTCGGCCCTAATATCTCCAGCTCTGGTGGAGTGAGCTAATGGACAGTGTCCTGGAGAGGGGGAGAGGGTAATGGAGAAAAGGGGAATTAGCTTTGAGGTGGGTGTCTGATGTCTCTTATAGAGACGGCATGAATGCAGATAGTCTAGTATATAGAGTTACAATTCATTTAATGAAGCTTCCTTTCAAGCACTTTCTATGCCCCCCTTGTTTTTTTTCTTCACTACCTTGAAACTGACTCATCATACAGGGAACGTTTCACACAGAATTAATGTGACACTGACTCAGAATATGATGCATCTGCACTGATTTGTGAACCATTTGCCACAAAGGTCACTCTGTACTCTTAAAAGAAAACTATGTTGTATGATTGCATCCAAGATCATCCCATTGTTTAGCACAGGGGTTTTCAAACTGTGGGGCAAAAGGTACTGCGTGAGATGAAAGGCAATTAAGGTATTACATCACTTAGTGCCCGATTCCTGCAATTTGCGTCAAAATTCGTACAGATATGATACACATGTTTTTACATTCAGCATGACTTACAATTACAGAGGATATCATTATTTCCTCTGTCTATCGCAAATAAACATCCATATATCCGCTTAGAGAAAAAAGACGCTCCTTGCATGAGAATCGTCACATTTCTAAGTTTTCCACAGTGTC
Source organism: Maccullochella peelii (assembly GCA_002120245.1). Lineage (NCBI taxonomy): Eukaryota > Metazoa > Chordata > Actinopteri > Centrarchiformes > Percichthyidae > Maccullochella > Maccullochella peelii. The sequence goes on from LKNJ01001683.1 coordinate 69,489, forward strand.
CAAGTAATCCAGGGATAGTCTTCTGTACATGCATGGGTACATTGCAAACAGGAAGTGCCAATAGCTAATTCGGCATACTTTTAATGATGCCAATTTGGCTAAAATGTAAACAAATATAGGCTAAAGAAAATGGGGCTCTAGTTGTAGCCCACAGTAACCAACTAACTGACCTCATGACAACGTTATACTTCCTGTTTACATCTCCCAAAGCATTATGGGAACTATAGTTGCAAAACATAGAGGGTGATTATCCCTCAAGTCAATTTTTTTTGTCGTTAGAGTAGAAGGTCTAGCAAAACTGAAGCCCCTCCACCACACACGCATGTGCAGCAGCACCTAATGTGATGTTATTCCATCAATGTAATTTACTATTTGCATGTACAGTAAATCCAAAAATGTCAATTACACATATAAACATGGTTACAAGACATTTCTAACATGTTGTAGACTGCATTACATGTTCTCTTCCTACAATATACTGAGGTGTAAATAAACTGCATTCTTCTCAAATA
>LKNJ01001683.1:75000-91553 GCA_002120245.1 Maccullochella peelii
ATAAATAGGCTTGATGACTGTATTGGAGTGATGTATTCAAAACAACCTTTGTCAGCTTGTAAATTGGTTCCTCTGCCTTCCTCTACATATTGTGTATGGAAATGTGTGAATCTGTGAGAGTACAAGACGTAATGAGCATGTCCATGTATTCTACAGTCTCTTTACGGTTCATGATTTTATACTATTTGCAATGCAGTTTACCCCTATTTTTACTTAGCTTAATAACATGATATAGTGTTTGTGAGAATTACAAAAATATATGACAGATATATTTGCCAGATGGCAAATTAGGCAGCTAATGGTCTCATTTCTCAAACATAGGAAACAAGTGATGACAGTGATGTTCATGAATGGCAGTAATGTGTCTTAATGACTTCAGTGCGCAAATGATGAGTGAAGATTCTGAGTCATTTAATCTTGTGCTTGGTCTTGCTAGTAGGATCCTCTCCTAATCACTACTTAATTATGGCTATTTTATGCTGGGTGGTTATTTGTGTCTATGTGTGTGTAAAATGAGTGAGCTGAACTTCTCAGGTCCCCTTTACTTTTCTGTAGGGCCTTATGACACCCTCTGACTACCCCAGCTTTCTCAAACTTTCCTCATTCTGCAAAGTTTTCTAACTCTACCAACATTTCCCCCTCCCTGGGTTTGGAGACAGATGAGGTGAAGAAGTATTTGGCTATCTAGACATCGCCCCACGTTGCTAAATATCTATCCTGGAGGAAGCATATGTGACTCAGCCCATGACTGATAAGTCAAATTGAAAACCAACATGGCAAAAACCCTATTGACAAACTGTCACCACTAAAATACATGCTGACCTGTCTGTCTATCCAAGCCAGCCAATGCAGGGGGGACTCATTGGTCCAACAAATTGTTTCATGCCACACTCACATAGATTTTATCAAAGGGCAAATGCTGTCCAAAACACAGCTGTGTACAGAATAATGATTTGTTTAGTATATAATTTATAAAAACATGCATACAATATATCAGCGCAATAGATTCCCAAATGATTCCCTTGTAGCTCAAAATCCAGATAATCTTTGCTTCAGTCTGTATTTGGTTCCAAACACACTCAATACAATGCACATTAAATTAAGGACTTAGGCAAATTAAACATGCAGTACTGTAAATGTGTCCAACAAGCTTAGCAGAGTCTATTCTCTGAGATTTCAAAGTAAGCAGGTAATTACAATGTAATGATCTAAAGCACCTTGAGAACAAAGCACACAAATAGCAACTTCAATATGTGTCCAATCAACACGTTGACCTTTGGGCTTCATTATGTCCTTTTCACTGCTTAGAAGGTCAAGACACACAGTGACTGTGTAGAGCTCATTTGTCAATTAATCAATTAGTCCATCAACAGAAAATAACTCTGCAACAATTTAAATCATTTTAATCCTTTTTGTTAAAGAAAAAAATATGTGTGATTTGTGTGTGGATTGGAACACGCATTTGTGAGTACTCAAAATTACGCACAAATCATTGTACACATTTGTAAATCTTATTTTCATTTGTAGATCAAGTAATATTACATTAAAATGTCCAATAGTAATCCAGTCAAAATAATCCAATAATATAACACTCTCACAGGGGCCATTTTTCTTTTACTCTTGATAGTTTATGTATATTTTGTCAATAATACTTTTACTTAAGTAAAATTTTGAATGCAGGACTTTTACTTGCGAGTATTTTTATACAGTATTTGTGTTTTTACTTAAGTATTTTCTGTTATGGTGTAGAGTAAAGCTACACCTCCCGTTTCACCTGTTGTGCTGCTGTAGTCAGAGAACTGTGTCGTTCCAAGGACAGACATAGAAACTAAATCAGAGGATTCAAGTTTATTGGAACTTTTCTTTTTAAGATCTCTGAGCAAGAGAAATAATTTCTATTATATAAGTATATAAGTTGGTGGTTGTGTGTTGTGGAACTCTTACTGCACTCAGTGCTAGAGCTTTCTGCCGCCAACCTCTTTACCAAACGTGAGTGATCCTGGTGAACTTGAGCAAACCATCACTGCCAGAATTTGGTGTCTATTGGATATTTTAGATTGATACCTCCCAGAATTAAACTGCATAGATTGACCAGTGGAAAGGTTATACATACACACAGTATATACAATAAAATGTACTAGAACGCTTTCACATCTATCCTGTTTGCCATTTTGTGTAGCTGGTTTGAGCTGTTGTGAAAGCTGTCAGTTGAACCCTGGTGTGGACCAAACAACTGGCCTGAGATTGCTTAAAAAAGAGGGTCTGAAAGAGAACGGACCAACCACAGGATTTTGTTAGAGTAGATATAGACACTACGAATTCGTCATTGTTCATAACAAGTGGTCAGTTTTCAGTCTAATAATACAAATAATCTGTTGAAGCATGACCTGCTGTCAGTCAGCGGAATTTGATTTCCCCATGTGCGTCCAATCAATGTGTTACCTTGTCAGTTTGTATGATGATCATGTTTACTCCTCTTGGTTCATTTGCCAGTGTGAACACGAACACGAACACGAACAAGACCACAACTAAAAGGCAACATTGTCTTCAGGAACTTTCAAACTACAGGTGTGAAAGTGCCTGAAGAAAGTGTTGAGCCCACAGTATGTGTCCTTCCTGGAATGGAAATGACCACGATTATACTGTATCTAATGCATGCTGATTCAGTGAACTAACCCCTAATTCCACTTATGCATGACAATTAAGGCAGTGTAGTAAGAGGTAGAAGTGATTAACCTTTCCTCAAATATGTTAGATTGCTAAAGCTCTCTGATAGCTAAGGCTGAGAGCCACAAGAGGGAACAGTGCTCCAGGGAGGCATAATGGGAAGAAAGACGACTGAGAGAAATCACTTCTTTTAGAGTATGAATTTTGTTTTTTGAGGAGGTAAGTATTTTATTATTCATATGAATAGACATTTTAGTCCTTTGACAAGGTGTGTTTCTTAGACAGGCTTGTTGTTAATGTTCAGTCTGCTCTCCATTCCAGCTGATAAGGCTGAAAGAGGGAAAAAAGCCACTCGTACATTTCCTCTAAGTCCTCCAAAATTAAACAACAAAATTCGTCTTTGGTCCATGCCTTGTGTCGTTGGGCTGGTGGGCAAGAGTTTTTTGATCTGACGCCATTATTGGCAGTACGACTCAGTTTAGCTATAGAGGAAAACAAGAGGTTGTGGTGAAAGGGACAGAGAAGGGAGCAAGAGGAAAAGGACTTATGAGAGAAAAACACAGAAAACACTCAACAAACCACAAACGTATTCAAAGAATTGACAGGGAGTATATAGCAAGAGGAGAAGACGTTTTATCTTCATGCAGTACGACACAAAAGGACAAGTTGAGGGTGTAGGATCAACAACATGTCCAATCCTTTGGTGTCTATGGTGTCATTTTGATTTCTCAGCACAGCAAATGTTTCTTTTCCTCTCTTCTGTATGTCATAACGCATTTCATGCTTGCCTATTCCTATCCAATTCTGCATCCGGATGAGCAGGAAGGTGGAAGCAGCACTTCCTAAGCATTTGGGATTTTCAGTCATTTTTGCTCATTTTCTCTTTACACTGCATCTGTGCCGGCTGCTCAACACTGCAGCAGTTAACTGACTATTTATCTGATGCTGTAATCCCAGATAATCTCTCTTTTTGCACATTAACCATGGGATCCAATTTCTACCCTCTCTGGAGGTGTCTTAGGGCTTAGGCAACCTTTTCGCTGCAGGGGTGGGAGGAAGAGATACTGTAGATATACTGCATAAATATCTCATATATACATAGATAGAAATAGGTAAAAAAAATGCATCTGAGAGTGTTATCTATTCATTCTAGCAACAAGCATATTGAGAACAGATACATTTTTTTGCACACAGAACAAAAATCTGAAAATGTAAATCTGTATGAAAAACATTTTACATCAGTTTGTCACAGGTCACAGTACAAGTCTAAGACCTGTAATGACTACATGTCAGTTTTTATAAAATGTCAGTTTGCACATCTGATAAATCAATTTGATCTGGGACATGACAAGTGTAACATATTGTCAGTATTGAAAAGAATAAACGACAGTCACAGCAGTTTAAACTTTGAAGCATTTCAGTGACTTAGTGAGTAGGTGCATTACATTAAGTCATTATGACTAAAGGACCAATTCAATGTCACAGGTGCAAGTTATATTTCACACAGCATTACAAATATGTTTGAAGATATGCGGTCTATTATTATTATGTATTATTATTATTATTATTATTATTATTACTACCAGAGCTGCAAAGATTGGTCGATTAATCAATTAGTCGATCGAAAGAAATTAACAACATTTTTCAAGCAAAAATGGCCAACATTTGCATGTTCCAGGTTCTCAACATTTGACATTTGATAACGTCACTTTGTGCTCTTGGATACTGTGATGGCCATTTTTTTTCACTGTTTTCTAATGTTTTATAAACCAAATGATTAATCAATTAATTGTCAGATTAATCAATCATGAAAATCATTGTTAATCTAATTGTTATTTTACAGTTGTATGACTGTTATTGGCCTCCACTTATGACCAAGAAAGAAGAATTGGGATGACAGACAATGCCAGTGCCAATACAAAATGTAAGTAGGTTTAGTATATGTTTAATATGGGTTGACTTCATCTACTGCCATCAACGATGGTTAAGACATCATGATGTAAAAAAGAAAAGTAATAGTAAGTTATACTATTCATATTCCATGGAAGAACTTTGGCATGCTAAAAATATTTACAAATACAGAGTCCTTATTTGCACTACAGGACAAAACTGCAATTGAAAACTCATTTTAGAAGAGAATAGGTAATATTCCACAGAAAAACTCATTTTCATCTTTTCACTCTCCTTGCATACTCACAACTTACATAAAAGTGTCTATTTGCCTGTCTGAAGGGAATTCAATGAGCATTCAGTGTGCTCCAACAGTGCACTCCACTTCCAGCTTCCTTTGGTCTTAATAGAGAGAATGACTAATCCAGTCAGCCTCTTTCGACTCACACTGTAGTGCTCCTGAAGTAGTTTTTCTATGAGTGAGTGCTTATGGGAGACATTCAAGAAGTGGATAAGAGTCAGAGCAACACTTATTTGTGTGTCTATATAGAAATGTTAATGCATTGCTGTCAAGACAAGTCAGATATGTTCATATCCCTGTGACTGATATATTATTATATATAGATTGTTAATGCTGATGCATCAATGTGTAAGCAGAATTATACTGTTGGAGCTGGATAACATGGCACTAGTACATTATATACAGTGATGTACTAGTGGTTAGTCCAGTGATTCCCAACCTGGAGGTCAGGCCCCAACCAAAGTGTGGATCAGAAAATCTGCATACAAATCGGTTCTAATTTTTGACTTTTCTCTAATCTGTTTTGGGATATTTTGGTAAGCTTTACCACTTTGGGCCTCAAACTGTTTAATTAAACCATCTGAGAAGTTTAAAGGGGAAATCCCTCTTTGGTTGACCTGCTAACAACTTATAGGCACCTGAAACATTACAAGGGGTCCCACCCAGGCACTGCTTTTTTGTAAGGGGTCACAAGCTTAAATGGTTGGGAACCACTGGAACCACAATTCTACAATTTAGTGGAGTAAAAAGTACAATTTTTCATTTCCCTCTGAAATGTAGAGGAGTAGAAGTATAATGTAGCATAAAATGGAAACACTTGAGTAAAGTACAAGTACCTCAAAACAGTACTTAAGTACAGTACTTGAGTAAATATACTTTGTTACAAGTGGACTACATAGGGGACAGAGACTTAATGTGAGACAGGGGATGGAGAAAGTGTTGGAAGGAGTCATCAAAGCAGACAGAGAAGCTTTGGAAGAGATGGCTGATTGAGAAGTAGCAACCTGAGAACTAAGAAACAGAAAGACTAGACTAGAGAGGGACTGGGGAGCACAGCGGCTATATAATGAGAAAACAGGGTGACAAACAATCTGGGAAACAGGAGGGTCGACCGGCTTGTTGACTGCAGAGGCTGCAGGCTGGGTGATTGAATGTGTGGCAAAGTGGATGACTTGTGAAGCTCTGAGTAGAACAGGCTCTGAAGACTACATTTACAGTATATCTCACATTGTGACATCATAGGTGTGAGATAAACTTTGGTCGACATTAATCATAAAAAAAAAAAAAACTTTTTTACTCTCCCCCTTTGTTCAAATTGTTCTGAGGTACATGTTTTTTACGCTTGGCTGAGGTGGAAAAGTTGGTGTATCGATAAAAACTGAATGCAACTAAGTGCAATAGAAGAAGACTTAGCAGCAAATAAACCATGAGATACATGAAGCATGTGACTTAAACGCCACTTGTCACTGAAGACATGAAAATTGGTGGCACAAAAAAACCCATCAGATCTGTGTGGACCAATGAACTGTAACGTTCCTCAAAATAATACATGAAATAAAGATCAGTGCAATATTTCCATTAAGTTTTCCTTGGCACTCTTTTAATTACATAATCCAATTGCGCCCTCTTGTTCTGCAATGGTTTAATAGCACCTGACTAGAGAATTAGCACCACCACCAACTGTTTATCTCAACTCACCCAACTCCTAACATTCCCATAGCGGTAGTGGATGGAAATGTGGATTAATTTGTATTTCCTTTTTCCAATTTTCTGGAAATTGGGTTAAAGTTTGCACTACATTTGGATGGAAACTTGACTATTGTGTGCTGTCACTTTGTGCTTTTATTTATTACAATTTAGCTCCTACATCTCTTTCTTTTCATTAATATTTCTTTATGTTTGGTTGATTTGGGATAGTAAAAAAGAAACAAAATCCCTCACCTTTTTGCTACTGTGGCAGAGCAGCAGAGTGTGGATCCCAACATCATTTTATGTCATTTTGTACCTGTAAAAACTTGCCGACATGCTCCTAACTGCAGGAAAGGATTACAGCAGAAGGTAAATGTCTCAGCTTGACTTTAACTCGAGGTGGTCTAAGGAAAACCTCTGAATCACACAAGCAAAGCCTGTTACAATTACCCTATCTCAGCAGCAAACACTATTTTATTTCTATCTGAAAATATGCTTATAGTCCATTATTTGGTCATATGGAGCTAAATCTATATATTGACCAGTAAACATACTGACATCACAACACGCCGAGCCAGAACATTTGACTTGCGAGCTATATCACTCTATAAAGAGCTCAATACGAGACTTGTTGTATTGCAATACCTGAAGTTGCACTTAGTGCCAAAGTTTTACATCAACTGGAACTTTTTAACCTACACTTCTAGCAAAACGTTAAGTAAAAACATGATTACTTCAATGTATCAAACTGTGTTGCAAAAAAAAAAAAGAAAAGAAAATAGTTTGAATTCATGAACATCACTTGTAAATTTCCCTCTGAGAATTGCTCTGGTGGCTCATTGACAAACATAAGGATGGAAACACGTTGCTTGTTGAAATAAAGCTAAACAACCTAATAATTCTTTCTGTACAAGTATCTGCAGTAACTCCGCAGTGATCTAAGGTGGCAGTTTATATACAGTATAGGTCCATATCAAACATGCTTGATATTGTAATGAAAATCCAGCTGTCTGTCTGCAGTGTGTGTGTGCCTGCTACCTGAGTTTTATGTGCTCCTATATGATTCAGGAAGTAACCATCAAAATTAAAACACGGCACACAACTCTTTTCCATGTCACCATGCTTTATACACCTCACCAAGCGTTTTCAGCTATCTTGCCTTTATAAGGGTGCCTTCAGTATGTTACAGCAATAAAATGAAGAATTTCCTCAGTACAGATATTTCCGTCCAAAGAAATATTGTTGTGTGAAAGCTCCTGTCTTTCTTGTCACAGCACCTTCCGCTGGTGTACTAATGGCTGATGACGATTTAATTTTTCCCATGCAGGGAGGAGGAGTTTTGGATATACAGACAGGTCATGGTCTCCTACGACATCATGTGGTGAATGATAAGTATTCAAAAACATTCCAACGTATGGCATAGTCAAATGATTTAAAATATAATGAATGACATAAATGATCATGTTTACTATGTAAATACAACAATATGTCCAGAAAGGCTTCGAATTTAATTCCACAGTGTAATTGCCATATTTTAAAAGTTCCATATTTTAAATAAATCATTAATTATAGAAACGTGTTTGATTCACCAGGATGGTACTGAAACCACATATTGTCAACACAAAGTCAAGCAGCACGGGGACAGCGCCTTTTAACTACATTGAACTTCAGGAGACAGTGCAAATATTAGGTCACAGCAGAATGAAACCAGCTATGCAACCGAGGTTGCAAACTCAGCACCAACGCGAACCCTGTTAAAATCCAGGTAAAGAACAGCTTGGATCATTTGAATCACTAATGAAATGCTTTCAACAGGCATAAAATCAGCGAGGTTTGCAGCCGAATGGGAAAAAACGTAGTTCAGCACCACGAAGAGCTCTTTCTAGATAATGGTAATAAACTAGTTCAATCATCCCTGTAAAACACATGAGCTGTTTACTTAAAAAATGATTGATGTTTGGTTTTTCGTCAAAGACCGCTAAAGGTAAACAACATGTGGCACACATTGTTAAGGGCAAGACGCTATGTTACAACTTGTGGTTAAGCAAAAATAAAATTATTTTATTTCCAATCCTGGTGTTAGGGTGTAAATTACGTCTGGCAAATGTGACGTTTGGCTTAATTCAGCCAACCAGCCTGGGAATTCTGAGGCTATCAATGAGACTGTTTTGACTGCAAACCATCCATTTTGCTTGGGCAACCATGCCAATCTTGATTTTCTTTCATCTATACCCTGGAAGCTCCTTTAAGACAACTTATGGATTAAGTCAACCTATGACGGAAATGCTCAAGCATTCCCTAAACCTTTCTTATTTTTTTTCCTAAATTTCCCTCGGGATCAATAAAGTATCTATCTATCTAGTGCTTTTCAAAATGCACCCAGAGACACTGGAAGATGAAGAAGGGAAAGTTTTCAATGGTAAGTCATTTTGAACGAGTAAGGGTTGAATGATGGAGTGAACGCAAACAAAAGGAAGACCCAGGTTGTATGAACGAGTGACATGAGACATGAGATGCTGCCACGAGGGGGAGAGGATAGAGGAGCAAGCAAGCAGTGGAGGACATAATGCAGTTTTCTCTGCCAGAGGGGCAAGAAGTGCAGCAGGCGTGAAAAATGAATCATAGCCAGTACAACATTGGAGAGGGTCAAATGAAATAAAGATAATGAGAGAAGATTAAGGGCAGGAAGCTGCAAAAAAAAAAAAAAAGCGCATGCACAGATACAGTTCAAGTTAGACACACTCTCACAGAATATGTTCTGCACAAATAATATACAAAACCATGTGAATGTCTTTGTTACTCTGTGGCCTTTACCTTGTTTTGTCTCTTTTCATCTTGTTGTTTTTGAAAAGGTCTGCTGTTGCACTATTATAGGAAATCATTCATAAAAGTCAGACTAAGAACAATACTTAAGGCTCACACCTCCTCAGTCTTCATATGAGTCACCCCTTGACATATAGTACAGTAATTTGTAGATGTAATTTGAATGAAGCAAAAGGTAACGCTGTTGATATAGTGCAAGCTAACCACTTTTCATTGTTAAAAGCTGACAATAGAGGGAATATGCTCAAAATGGCCCTGGGGGCTTGCATGGATTATGGAATTTATGTGTAAAGAGACGGCACGCACGATTTATGGGATTGTCTATCAGAGCACACACAGTAGGCTATAGTGTCCTGCCTTGAAAGACATACTGTATGGCCTTTTCCTTTACTGTATGAATATATATATACACAATAATAGGAAAATGATAAAAAAACAAAGAGAGCTGTACACAAAGAGGCCTTCTCTATAGTATTTCTGGTGCAGGTTTTATTGACTTGCATGAATTAGGTGTTAGCCGTTTGTTCATACTAGAGGCAGAGGCTTTTTCCTTTACTGTACTGCTTGTTTACCACAGCCCAAGGTCACCGTTATCATTTATCAAGTTGTACAACTCAATTAGTCATTAATCACTTTGTTTCAGTTGGCTGAGCAGATAAGCTGCTTCTGTGGGATTTGACTCAAACTGACACTCAAACTCATCACCGCCATGACTAGAGTGTGTGTGGCACTTGGAAGGAATCAAGACTTGATTTTGAGTTGATGTGAAAGTTCAACTTTGAAGTGCACAAAAGACTTTTCAAGCATCTGCTGGATGTGTTCTAGCCAATCAATTGTATCACTACAATAAATGCAAGTTTTCACAACCTGTTTACAACATAATCTATATTTCCTTTATGTCAATACTGCTTTCCTGCTTTTACTGTTTGCCTCTTGCTAACCTCGACCTGCCTATTTCCTGCTTTCATGTCTCAACCCTTTGGAATTGTTTTTGCCTGCCCATTGCAGATGTTGCAAGCCATGTTTTTAGCTTGCTAGCTGCATGGTTCTATAGACATGTGACTCTCCTCCCCTCTTTTTGTCCCAACAAAACAATTTTCATATATCCATATATCATTCACCCCCAACATTTGCATTACAAAAATCCTCCACAAACATATTCTCCTTTGTACCTTGCATTGGTCACAATGCTGATTTATTTTAACCTGTGAGACATTTATAAATGTGACACAATATGATGATGTAGACTTTACTGGTAAATAATATTACTACAGTTTGTGAAAATATAAAACTACTAATGTAATACATAATATTTGTACTAATATAGCTTTTCACAGGAATTGATATTAAAGCTATCGGAATATGATCAAGATCAAACAGGATTATGTGAATGCTGATTGGCTGCGGTTTTGCCCCCACCCCCATTTATTTCTGTCTCCCTCTCATTTATTCCACTTACACAGCTGCACTGCACTGAATGAAGGCATATTTCTACATTCATGAATGGATGCAATAGTACTACCAGTTTCATTAGAGCATGTATGAATTGCATTCTTTAGGGTCACACATGCATCAGTTTCCTTTGTGTGCAACCAAGGAATGAAGACTGATGAAGTCTTTTGTTTCTGTTTTCTTTATGAATAATGCTCCCAGTAGATTCTAATGTGCGTTGTGAAATTGCATTTGAACGGACTAGGGAGCAAGGGTACACACAACAGCGTGCCTTTGCTGGTGGCAAACAATCTGTGCTCGCTTGCAAAGATTAACCATGACATTTTGCTTTCATTTGCACTTCAAAGCCAAACTCGTGCCCCAGTCTCAACTCCACCCTGCAAAACTCTCCACATCCAGATATCCATTTTGTATCATGTCATTTTCCCTTTTCCTCTTCACTCTTATCTTTCTGTCTTGGTCTTTCCCTCTTCTGTGCCTCTATCTTTCTCCTATACACTGTATATAGTCCAACATATAAAATTAATATTAGGGGTCCACTGAGCATTATACAGCAAGATGAAATACTGTCAACAGAGGACATGAGTTCATGTCCAGTGTTTAAGGTAAAAATGTGAGAAAGAAAGGACTCTAGTCTGTTAAACAGGCAATTGAAAGATAAGTGTACTGTTACAAAAAAAGAGAGCATGCTGTGTGAAGAAAATAAAATCTGGAACATAAGAGGCTGAGACTGAAAGAGAGAGAGAGAGAGAGAGACAGGGGGAGATGCAGTGTGGAGAATGTATGTGTGTACAAGAAAGAGAGTTAAGTAGACAGGGAGAGCAGAGCAACAGAGAAGGGACTGGGCGAGACAGTGGGAGCTGCAGGCTGAGAGAGAGAGAGAGAGAGAGAGAGAGAGAGAGAGAGAGAGAGAGAGAGAGCAGAGACCAGCAGCACGTCTGTCGCCTCTTGGATGTCTCTTAGCACAGCTGTCGGGCTGCTTCCGACTGCGAGGGGATCCTCTCGCTCAGAGACTGTGTAAGTGAGTGCCTAAGTGCGTAGCACACACCAGAGTTTCCAAGTGGCTACGCACAAGTCTATGTTCAACTGTTCTGGTTATGGTGCTGCCACACATGGGTGAAGGTTTGAGTGGCTTTGCTCTGGACTTGACTCAACACCCATGATCCCCAGCCATCTCTGGCATACCCTCTCATTAAGGTAAGTTGAAAATGTGTTTTATTGACTGTATTCTGTGTTATAGTGACACTTATACTGTATGCATATCTTTAGTTCTGAGAAGATACTCTAATTCCAATGAGAGTTTACAGTAGATCACATTGTGTTTGTCCCAGGCTCTGGTTTCACTGTTTATTGTATCTGGTCTAACCTGCTTTGTGTGTACAAACGTCCAGATGGACTTGCCTATATCAAGCGATGAGCCCTGTGCTATCTCTTCCCGGTTCTTGTGTCCATGTAATTATTGTGCATGACATTGTTACACATTCTGTCTTTGCCTCACAGTACTGCAGCAGTAAAAGGCAGTTGGCTGATTGTTTTCATATGGCCTTCATTTTGATGAGTTTTTATTAGTCCGTAAGTAAGCACAACTGTGTACAGTACAGTTTATTGAGTAAAAGTTACTTTATTTGCCATGTGGATTGCGTTAGCCATGGCACTAAATAAACACTAAACAAATGACATTTGACTGGCATACATTCTACAAAAAGTGTATGTTTAATCCTACATATAGATGTAGAAGTAAGTTTCAAATGTGAGTCATCATAGGAAGTGGTTTTCAAACTATATAAACTGTTTAAAATCTTAACTAACAGGCAATAAAGTGGTTCCCTGTCCCACGTGTGACTTGCTCTTGCCTGTCGCTCCTCCACTAAGAGGAGCGGGAAAGTTGCAATGAATATGCTTGTATTTGATACTCTCTTAAAACACAGATAGGAATAATCAAATGTACAAATATACCTGTTTCCCTTTGAAATGTGAACTGTAACTATCTGAAGCACTCTCTGCTGTTACATCTCTCTGCCTCACGTTCACATTTATTATACTGTATGTGTCTTCTGACTGGATCTTTTATTATGAACTTACAGTGCATACTTGGACACTTTGCATAAGCATAGAGCTACTTCATGGACATTAACATGATACTCAAAATAGCATTTAACTCATCAGGCTAATAAGTAACACAGTTTTAGAGCCTTTGAGTGTTTTTCAGCCCTTCTAATGATAATTATTTCATTTTAGAAATATACTCTAATTGATTAGCTAACTGAAGTGCTGCCTGTACTGACTACATTTGATTTATTTTTATGCTGCTAACTTAAACTGTTGTATAGCACAAAAGCATGGTTCTTAGTACACAAATCACTGAATCAAATTTGATTGCCTTCAAGGCTTTTTTGTTTTCTAATTTAATCACAGCAGGAATAAATCTTTACACAGGGTACTTAGTGCTCGTGCTTTTATAAAAACACATATTTCAGACTGAGCAGTCATACCACTTGTGTGATTGTAATTTTGATAGTTACAGCATGAATGACTGGACTAGAATTGCATGACATCTGCGTTATACAAGGCCATATTTGGAGAGGATATATATCCCCCTATTAGGCTGAGGACCAGACATCCAAACATCCTATGCTGCTGATATTCTACACTGGTCCTGCTAGGCATAATATTAATTAAGCTGCACACATCCAATATCCAACATGAGAGACCAAGCTTTTCCAAGCTTCTCCAGCTGCCAGCATTGCCAGAGGAAATCTGTAATGCCTGCTGCTCTCTGCCAAATTTATTCTTGATTCACATGATGTTCAGGACCACAAAAGAACCCTGTAATAAAACACCAGTGTAAGGAAAGACTGCATTGAGCAAAAAGATACATCAAAGCAAAGGATAAAGTTGTGTATGTAACATACTGTACTGTCCTGTAAATGCTTTGTGTGTGTATGTGTGTGTGTGTGTGTGTGTGTGTGTGTGTGTGTGTTTTTTTTTCTGGATGACATGTAACAAAGGTCCTCGCAGAGCTGAACTGGCGCCGTTACAGTTGCATAATTTCTAGCCCAGGACTCCCTATCAATGGATTAAACACATACGCATATTTTTAGTGCAGAGACTTGTTGACATTTGTCAATGAATCAATTAGTTGATGAGCAGAAAATCAATCGCCAACAATTTTTTAAATTATGCTTATTATAGGTATATACATATCTAAGTATAAATGCCAAACATTTGCTGGTTGTAGCTTCTCAAATGTGAAAATTGTCTGCTTTTCTCTGTCTGACAAAACAAGTAATATGAAGTTGAGCTGAAATGATTAGTCGATTAATCGATTAGTCGATTGATAGAAAATGAATCAACAACTATTTTACAATATTATGCAAGTATGCATCCGTGTGTCTTCATGTATCATTTGACTTTTGATGTGGAGGTGATATAACCCAGTTAGTCCCACTGCGTGACAGTACAGAGGTGTTATTGTAAGTAGCAGTTTCATTATCAGTGTGGCAGGGAAGGTGTTTCGCAGTGACCTGCCAGGGGGGGTGAAAGGTTGTGTCCACAGTTAATCAGGTTTATGGAGCAGATGAAGGAGAACTCCCATTTAGCTTTGAGTTAGTGGCTGTGTGTGGTCTTCCTCTGTGGTGCTTACATCATGTTTGTGCCATGCTGTTCCAGATAATACCCCTGTTTCCTTTCTTTGCTCCGGACCAATGTTTGTTGTCTTGTGTATTTGAAAAAGGGCTTAAAAGAGTAAATGAAAATGTCTTGTAGAAAGAAAAAAAAAATTAATCTACATATGTAGTCGTGACACATGCTAATATGCCAGAAAAATAGTCAAGGGTACATCATTGATCATGGTTAAGGAGTGCATCCAATCATGAGCACACACATGCATTCTCTCTCACACACACACACACACACACACACAAACACACACACGAATACACACAGAAAACGCCTTCTTATCCTCATCTTTGTACCCGGACATGAATGGAGGTCACTGAGGTCACTGACATAAGATGTAGGAGTGCATAATGAATGAACATTGATTATCGTTTCAGTGTGGGTAGATAGTCACACATGCACTTCTGGGACTGACAGAGGTGTGTAGTGCAGAGACACCACGCAGAGATGGTCATCCATGCGTTGACTTATGAAACCAACCATACACTAGAGAGTTGATCTGGTTCAATTGACTTTGATTGATTCACTTTAGCAGACACAATGTCCATCATCCGAGCTCCGTCTTTTCCCACTTTCCATGGGAAAACTGAAAATGTTCAGGAGGGAGAGTGAATCTTCACTCAAAAAATTTAAAGTTGAGAAGAAACCAAAAAGCTGATGTTTTCGGATTTTATTGAGACATCCACTGTTAGCTACTGTATTTTGCCAAATAAATAAATGAGTCAGTTTGACGTACTTGGAATGATAGAACATTTCTCTCATTTTGCTTTTAAAAATGTGCCACCTGCTTTTTGTCTTTAAACTAATTTTGGATGACATGATCCTACGTCAGTGAGTTAGCACTAAAGACTGACATGTAACCCAGAAACTTTAGCACTATGTCCACGGTGACAAATTACAAGATAATGTGCAACTGTGAAAAATCTTGCGTTGTTAGCCTGTGGGGTCAGGTTTTTTGAGTTAATGTCAGAACAAACATGTTCTATTTGTACAGGATCCATATTTCCACATGGACCATGTTCATTTTACCTTATTGACAATTCAGATCACATTGACTCCGATGGCTTGGCAGAAACTGAACTGTCCACTAATTGTTCACTGGGAAGGCTTTTTCCCTGGTATGTTTACATTGTTTTGTATATCACCTGATATTGTGCGTGTTTATGTGTGTGTTTCTGCATACATGTACTGTAACTTTAGCATATGCATACACTGGCATGTTTTTGCTTTCCTTTTGTGGTTTGTGCTGCAGATGATTAAAAGTGAGATGAAGTAAGAGGGTATATTGAAATCCAAGGCCGTCACCTGAAAGCAACAATTAAAAGGAGTGGCAAAATGTATTTAATTGTTGAGTCAAATTTAGAGATGGCAGTTGATAAGTTTAGATCACAAGGTTGGCGGTGAGCAAAGCATTTCTTAGATGCTCGTGGAGATGGTATCATCCTGGCAGTCGAGTCGGTGCAGAGCGATGGCTCGCGGATTGCAGTGGATGGCAGCAGATTAGTGGATGGAGAGAGCGGAAAACTTTACACTGGTCAAAAATTAGTAGCTGCTGTCACTCAGTGAATACAATATAATACACTAATCAGATGATTACACTCTCGTTTTAACACTTTGCTTTCACAACTTTCATAGCTTTTATAATGTAAAGTGAAATATTTCATTTATTTAACAGAAACACCCCTCTGCAATAAAACCTATCTTCATAAAGGTAGATTTTATTACAGGACAGTTGTATTAGACTGAATTATTTTTAGCTAGGTGTACCTAATGAACTGGTAACTGAGCGTACTGCAGATAATAGATTATATAGTTTTTCTGCACTACATGTGGTGCACACTCAATGCTGCTGTTACTAATGTAGGTCCATTAAAGTATTTGCCATCCTTGAAGTGTTAGGGTTTCTTGTGATGAGTCCTCACTTGTAGGGGGATTTGAGCATTTCATTGCTAAATCGGCACTCTTTAGCACTCTCCATGTGTGTACATTTGCTTTGAGAGATGTGAGAGGGGTGGTGCAAACTATGCTGGCTAAGATGTCGATTCTGTTTTAA